>CAEGAD010035850.1:0-58519 GCA_903067055.1 Poeciliopsis paucimaculata | reverse complement strand
CTCTGGATTTAGGGAACATCAAATGTTAAACCTTTTGATGTCCATGATTTTTGTTGTCTAATGAAATAACAGTTTAAGACCATCGGGGGGCGATCAGAGAGTGATGCACTTGGTCCAATATAGATAAAAGTTTGACACTCAAGATTTGAACCTTTTTGCACCTGAAGTTGATTATTATTATTATTATTATTATTATTATTATTATTATTATTATTATTATTAACTTTTTTTTTCAGGGTCGTGAGTTGTTGGGGAACAATGGCGACATTTGTATCTGTATACATATTTTTTTGGGTGTGATTTATGCAGCTTGTGTAAAAAGACGGGGACCAATAGAGAGCTGCAACTGCAAAATGTTTCAAAGTAAGACGGATCAGAAAAGAATTGTTCTTAATTAGGCTTTGTTGTTTTCGCATTTATATAAAGAGAAGTTGAAGTTTTTTTGTCCTGTTTTAAGGAATACCAACTTCTATCTATCTATCTATCTATCTATCTATCTATCTATCTATCTATCTATCTATCTATCTATCTATCTATGAGTCAATACTTATATTTTATACATTTTCGATTTATTTTCTGTTTTATTAAGTTTCTATTTCCACATCGCTATTTTCATGTTTTGCATCAAGAGTCCTCTCTGAGTCCTCCGCGCCGGTAGGGGGAGGTACAACTTCGAGACTCCGCCTTGTCTGCCGCTTCAAACTAAAGTCAAAAGAAGTCGAGGACGGAGTCACGGAAAGAAACAGGAAGAAGACGAACTCGGCAACACAATGACTTCAACCCGGAGACTAGGCAAGGTAAATCAAGAAAGGCCTAACTAATTTGTTTTACTTTACTTCTAGAGAGTTTAAAACACTCGTTGCGGCTTCGTGCGGGGAGCTAAAGAGGCGGGGGAGATAAGAAAGCGGCCGAGTGTTTGTCGCCGACAAAATGAAAGGAGAATGACGTCCGACGGACGGGGGGGGGGGGGGATTGAACGGAGAGAAGAGCGAAAAGGGCTGACGGGTGTGATTCAGCAACTCTCGGGGAGCTGTCGGAGAATATGTCGGTGCGCTTAGCGTGAGCTGAGTCAAGCTAGCGGGCTGTTGGAGCCGCTGTCACCGTGTAACGACGCTCACAGCCGGGGAGAAAACATGGAGACCGTGGGGCTGGGGCGTGACGTCAGATCTCATCAGAACCTCCAAGCGACTGATAATCAATAGCAGCTATGATCTGGCAATAATCCATACACAGGAAAGGATCTTCCTAGTTGGACCGCGTTGAGGGGAAAAAATAACTACATCGTTAGTTTTGTAATCAACTTATCAGTAGACAAGCAATAAGCAATAATTGGTGATTTGATTATACGTTTAAGAAAAATTTCGATCATATATGAAACTAACGTGAAAAAGATATATTTTATGAATTTAAAAAAACGTCTGTTAGCATTTCTGCATGAAAAATTGGAAATCTAAATGTAGATAAATCTAGTGAATTCATAAGGAATTGGGTGATGGAGCATTGATTTGATATGCTTTTCTTTTTTTTTTAACAAAATGTAAGATTGTTGTCAAAACTGTACATAAGAGGGAAGCTGAAAATGCTTTGTTCAATCAGGCTCAATTTCAAAAGTGAAACTGAGTCACCAGGCAGGAGGTGATCAAAGAGCAGAACCTACTGAGCAAAAGTGATTCAAAAACAATAATATTTCACTAAACAGGTTGAAAAATGCTACATTTTGCAAAAAATATATTATTTTTTGGTCGTAAACTGACATCAGTGACCCACCAGATAAATTAAACGATCCTGATTTATTTTAATTTAATTTTTTCAAATAAGACGCACTGATGAGTGAATGCATATTGATCCAGTAAGGGTTTTTAGTCTCCGATTGTTGATGTGTTCATTTAGAATAAGCCTGGGTATCTGTTTTCATGAACCTGTCTGACGGGAGGCCTGTGTCTCATACTTTCAGTTTCTTTGGGACTCATTTGGTTTTGATTTATAGCACAGAGAGCGTCCTTCTGACTTTCAGGAATTCCCCCCGACGTCCAAACATCCTCTTCGTCATCTCTACTCCCTAAACTCCCCAAACAATCTGGTTCTCTTTGTTCTAAAAAAAACACAAAAAAAAACAAAAAAAAAACAGCAAAGTGGGACAGGCTCAATAAGGAGCTATGTAACACACCGGGCAAATGTCAGTCATGAAGTGAGCGCAGGATTTATAGAAAGTATGAAATAATAAAATAAGAAAGTACAGTGTGACTAAAGTTCACTTTTAAACTTTTATTATATATATATATATATATATATATATATATATATATGTAGATAATGTTACCTTGAATACATAAAAAAATCAGAACTTGTTTTACAATGTTTATTTATCCAAAATATGTATTCATGCCTATATTTTCTGCTTACAATACTTGTTTCCAAATGGGAAAAAAGTTTTGTTTTTTTGTAGTTTGTGTATTTACTACTGTTCTGTGAAGCAAATATATTCTTATTTAGTTGTAATATTTAATAATTTTATGACCCTCATGTAGAAATAATCTGTACTTCTGGTTGTTATGTGGAGGGTTGATGATATAACAGTAATGTTATTATTGATTTGTCTTCACATGAAGACAAACCAAAACGCAGTACTTTTCTGCCATCTGTCTGGGAGACATTTCATACCAGCAATTCATCTTTTATTCTCTGGACCTTTTGGGATCAGATTTGAATATCAGAGATTTAAATTAGAGGCAGCGTATTCATTGGGATCCCACCGAATCCCAATGCAGAGTTGGGAAAGAGGCTAAGAGGAAGGTATGGCTGATTTTTCAAGTAGTTTTCTTTACTGTACAATTAACTCCCAATAAATGTCATTTACCAGCTGGAAGTTTATTAGAACTATTTTTGAATGTAATCTAAAATCCTTAAATTAATATCCAAATCAGTTATTAGTAAAAGTGGAGCATCTTTCTCAATATGTCCCTTCATATTTGGTGACAAATAATTACGAAGAGATTTCCAACGTTTATTGTCTAATTAATATGAACCAGTTCAAGGTAATAATTACATATGGTTCCCCCTTTTTGGATCCTCTGTATTTTGTGTAAATATCTGTGCCAAACCTCTGCTCTGTGTGAGATGTGTGTGTTTTGCTGCAGGAGCTGGATGACATCCGCAAATCTGGAATGAAGCATTTCCGGAACATTTCGGTGGATGATGCGAATATTTTGTGCTGGCAAGGACTCATTGTGCCTGTGAGTACTGACAGTACACACACACACACACACCGCCCCCCCAACAACAAGTAGTGACATATATCTCTGTTAACAATTCTTTTAGTTATTGATTATCTGATTTTTGTAACAATCGAATAAAAACAAAATGGAACTTTTTTGCAGATTTCTCACTTAGGTGTTTTTATGCAATGTTATAAATGCATTAAGGGATGCAAATAATATATATCTATATCTAAAATAAGAAAATGCCGGATTTTCTAAAGTGCAATAACGTCATTTGTTTAGGAATACCTGATCATTTGTAACAGGATGAATCTGCAGCTAAAACAATCCTAACATCAACATGTGAAAAGTGAAAAACCTTTTCCTCTTGTCTCAGCATCAACTGACTGATCTGCTGATTAAATATTGGATTACTGAGTAATAAATTGATGCTAAAGTTGCTTAATAGATTTTTCAAATTTTTACAGAATTTGAACCATGTGAAGCTGAAACTTTACCACATGTAAAGTTTCTCAGTAGAAGATATTTACAAAGTTAGTTTTTTTAATCATCAGTGCAAACTGTATATATTTTTGTACATTTTTGGCTTACACTGAATATGTTCTTTCAGCAAATGGCCTTTTTTTCAGTCTATATATTCTATTTAACAATTAATCCAGGTGATTATTTATCAATTAATTGCGATTAATCATTTTTACCATTGACTTACTTTCTGAAGATCATGGTTATTAATTATCTATTTGTGTCACTAACTTGAACTCCAGTGTTTTCCTTAACAAATCTAGTCCTGTGTGTACTCTCTCTCCAACTCGTCCACTCTGCCTGATTCCTTCACCTTGTTGCTGTTCTCCACTCTCCAGGTTCCTTCAATGATAATAAATCCAGTTTATTTGCATTAAACTGGATTTAATGCAAATAACATTTGGATTCCAAGTCTAGTTTGTTTTTCCTTTAATTCCCGGCAGCTTGTTACACGTCACATGACTGTAACACGGAGACACTTGGTTTGTCTTCCTTACTCATCCTCCAGAGGAATGCTGCTGCAGTTGCTGCTGCAGTTGCTGCTGCAGTTGCTGCTGCTGCAGCTGCAGTTGCTGCTGCTGTTGGTTTAACTTTTTGGTTTAACTCACCATCATGGCCTTTAAAGGAAATGAGAAAACAGATGAGTTAGCTGATATACATTACCTGTGAAATATCAAATACACATTCTTAGAAGTTGAAACTTTTTTTTTTTAGTTCAGAGAAAAAAGGCAATTATTGTTGTTGTTGTTTTTTTCTTTTGAAGAATGTAATCTGAAGAGATTTGGCATATATCGTGACAATAATCTCTAAATAGATTATTTTTGGTATTGTTCGGATCCTTAAGTCTCAGTATTTTAGGAAACTTTCTGTAATTCAATTATTTGTTAGTTGTTTAGTGGTACAGTTATACCGAGGTCACATCTTTATTAATAATTATTTAAATTCCTTTTGCCCCATCCAGGGCAGAAAACATTCACAGCTTGGTTGAGACCAGAAGGCAAAGTGAAACTACCTGCAGGTTTCCATAGCGTGACAAGTGCTTTGGCTGTTTTGTTTGTTTTTGTTTCATAAAAATTATGGCGGCTATAAAATGTGCCGCCACCACTTCCTACTGAGTGTCGATGCTCACATAATGAAGCATCAACACTATTCCTGCATTTTGGGTTTTCTGAGTCAGTGGGATTATTGCAGTGTTTTTTGGTTTACTCTGAGTCAAGCCTTTATGTTCCTTCTGGTCAGCAGTGGTTTCATCAATGTTCAGAATCATAAACTGTGACCTTAACTGAGGCAAGTGGTGCCTGCAGTGCTTGGGATATAGTTGTGGTATTTCTGGTACATCGGTCACTCCCAGGAAAATCCACCACCGTTCCAAGTTTTTCATTTGTTTTGTTTTTTTTCTAAAATGCCAAAGCCTTATAAAATGTCTTTGTACTGTTTTCCATACTGATGGCTGCCAGTGAATTTGTTCTTGTATTTCTGTGCATTGTTCAGATCAGTAAGCATGAGGTTTTGGACCTGGAGATCAACTTTATGTTTTCAAAATGGTTAACAAATTAGATCTTTACTGTAATTATTAACTAAGTCAATCAGAAAGGGTTGAGCTTTTCACATGTTGATATTAGAAATAATTTTTTTAGATGCAAAAATGGCTTGGAAGAAAAATCCGATTGTCAGACTAATCAATTGATTGAATTAATAGCTAAAGTATTTGTTAGTTGCCTGGTGAAATAGAACCTGGTTTTCCAAAAGATTTGTTTCTGATTTGACACTGTGCGACAAGTTGCATGTGTTGACATTTCTAGAAACAACCAATTTTACTGGTGTGGAGACCAAAAGGGGTGAAAAACGATTTTCTCATCAAACTCCTGGATGAAAACTGTTATAAATATTTGTCTTTTTTCAATTAGTGGGGAAAAAAAGTTTGGTTGTAAGAAAGTTCTTGTTAAAATCTGCAAATCCTTGTTTTTTCCTTCCCCAATCCAGGACTGTCCTCCATATGACAAAGGAGCCTTTCGGATTGAGATCATCTTCCCTGCAGAGTATCCTTTCAAACCCCCCAAGATCACCTTCAAGACGAAGATCTACCATCCCAACATCGATGAGAAGGGCCAGGTGTGTCTGCCCATCATCAGCGTGGAGAACTGGAAGCCGGCCACAAAAACATGCCAAGGTGAGAAGAGGAGGCGGGACTTATACGGAGGCCCTTAAGGGACCCTGGGGGGAATGCTTTTTTCTTTTTTTTTTTTTGCGTTTCCTCACAATAATGTACTAGTCAGTTCTTGACTACTGGAACTCTTTGTGTTTGTAATGTTAAGGTATTTCAAGTGTCTCCTTAGTGAGATATACAAAGTTTTATATCTTTGTTTTTTTTTTTTTTTACAAATGCGCCACAAACTTATGTGCAAAAGCAAAACAGTGAAACCTGCTTTCTGTCGCTCTCCATTCCCTCTGAGACGTAAACAGAAACTTTCTGTTCCCGGGTCATCTGAGTTTTGGTTGTCTTTTTCGTATTGGTAACCTAACATGAACACGCAGTGGATAGATACATTTTCATTCATTTAAGAATGTATCAACAGGTTTTCAGTGAGTCTCTTTCAAATTGACATTTATCACTATTCATGAAGTAAACCAAGGTGTATTTGCTAACTTAGCCAGAAGGAAAAGATTTCCCCATGTCCTCTGGAGGCTGCGTACCGTCAGAGCTGCTCTGCTGCTGACTGTGGAGCTTTACCATCATCACCATCATCATTATTACTATTAACATTTTCGTTTTGTTGTCGCTGTCTTCCAGTGATTCAGTGTCTGATCGCTCTGGTGAACGCCCCCCAGCCGGAGCACCCGCTGAGGGCCGACCTGGCAGAGGAGTACACTAAGGACCGCGCAAAATTCATGAAGAACGCTGAGGAGTTCACAAAGAAACACAGTGAAAAGCGACCTGTGGACTGATGACACGACGACGACCTGCACCTGTTAGCCTCCTTTCTGTTTTCTGATCGAAGACCCCAGCCTGACTCTCTGTTCTTAGCCCCCCCTCCTACACCGCGTTTCACAAAGATGCTCCCCATCCCACCCCCCATTCTTGTGTACCTGCAATGTTTAGCACTCTCCAACCAATCTTTAATAGAGGCTTGTGTTTCTGTTTTACTTTGCCAAAAACAAACAAGAAAAAAAAACAAAGCAGGACTTTTTGGTGAGTAGGCAGCTTCTGGCCTCTAGGTGTCATCTTTTGGTTGTTTTTGACTTCTTTCTATTGATTTCTTTTTAGAACAAAACAATAAATTGTCTGAGGTGGCATCCTGAAGGTTAAATTAATAATAATAAAAAAGTGCTTTTCCTTAGTGCTTACTTAAATGTTGAATGTTATCTCAGATGACACAGTTCTTATTTCCATCTTTTTAGGCTTCCTTTCCAAATTTAACAGCATCTAAAGCCGTGTTGTTGTTTTTATTTCCCCTTTTTCTTTCTCATCATCCTAGAATAAAATCAGAATTTGTTACCGATAAAGCCCAGATGTAAAACGAAGATAATGACCATGCAGCATTCAGGTGTCATTTAAATCATTATTTTGTATTTTAAGGGAAATTATTCCTTCGAAATAAAATATTTCCACCTCTTTTGGCCGCCTCTGGAGAAGTGGTGAAACTACAGCATGGAGTTGTCTTGGATTCATGTGTACTGAAGAGATGGAGAGTTATTGATTTATTATCACCTTCCTAAAATAATAGAATACGTTTTTTTTCTTTGCCTAAATTATCTATTGGCAATAAAGTTTTTCTCCTTTTTCTTTTTTGTCAAAATTGCTTTTGGCATAAAACAAACAAGGCCTCTTTATCTTTTTTTGTTATTTTTTGTCTTAAGAAAGTGATGACATTAAAGCTAAAAGGATCCAAACATCTGATGTAACAGAAAGTGAAGCTACTCAACTGGTTTTAAATTTTTTTTTATTAAAGTCAGGGTAATCCTTAACTTGAGGTAGACTTTTCTGCAGGTCATGTCGAAGATCTTTTTTTTTTTTACCCTGAAGATGTTCAATCTGTGAGACTTCAGCCTCTGGTGGTGCCAACGTTCTCCTTCAGATGCTCGGTTCTCACTTCTTGAACATAATCAGCGGAGCAGGGACCTGGATGTCCTGGCCCTTCTCCAGCTTCTTCTCGCACTCGATCAGGTAGTTGACCCCGTCGACCACCAGCTGAACCAGCTCCACCTGAACCGCAAGCGACCCGAAATGTCACCTGACCGGCTATAACCCATGTAGACCACAGGAACTGGAAGGAAGGCTCACCTCGGATTTGCCCAGACGGTCCAGGTTGGAAATGTCGAAGGTGTCTCCGGTGGCCGCCGTGTCCACGCCGCCTGTGCCTCGCTTCTGCAGCCGCAGGTTGTCCAGGATTTTGGAGAAACGTGGGTCCTTTAGAGCAAATGGACTTGTGTTTAAAAATAAAACTATGTAAATTTCTAAACAGAGACACTTTAGGCAGTTTTTAAAAAAAAGAAATACAGCAAAGTTAAAAATTCTATAATGTTTGAGGGTTGTTTTTTTTTTTTTGTGGGTCTATTTTCTTGTTTTGTGAAGGAGATGAAAGATGTGTCTCCTTTCTAATCAGGAATGAATGAATCGATGTTCAATACAGAACATTTCAACTGGAAACATTTTTTCCCTCCCGTTCTGGCGCAGCGCCCCTATATTTAATGCAGAGCATAATGCTGAACAGTTTATCCCAATATTTCTCAGACATGCGCAGAGAGAAAACTGTTGCACATCATCACTCTGAAAACTCTCATGTAGTTTGTAACATCATAGCAGCTGAAAGAACGAAGATGGAGATGAAAACAGAGAAAACACTCAAACAGTCCCTTCATTAAACTGCGATTGTTTTTTTTGTTTTTTTTAATTTGTGATGCCACTTTGGGAATATTTGTAAAGAATTGTGCGACATTTGCGCAAATGTGGCTTTTTATGGACCACGGACAGATAAACTAACAGGTTAGAAGCAGTGCAGTAGAAGTAAAATGCTGCCACCTGCAGGTGGTTTGCTGTCACATCAGCTTGTTTTAACATTTTTTGCTTGTGGAAAATTATTAGGAATCAACTGGCAACCATGCATGAAAAATGCAAGGAATTGCACAAAAAACCCCCAAAGGAAATTCTGCTTTAGACTTTCCAAAGAAAGCAAGAGAATCATTTAGGCCAAATAATATCCATGTGTTGCAAGGGCTCAAGTTCACTGTATCCAGCCATTCTGAGAGATTTTCAGCTGTTTTGTAGAGAAGAACAGTCAAACATGGTAGAGACACGACCCAAAAGCTGGCAAGCAAAGCTGGTTCAATGAGCCGTTCCTGCCACTCTACCATCCTGCAGTGCAGGAATGAACGCAGATTTAAAAATAAGATAAAGCTGATTGACAAACATCGACTCGTTGGATTTAACTGCTGTTTCCCCCAGAGAAGTGAAATAATAAAGGCATTAACAGAGCTCGCTGGTGCTGGGTTGGCCGCGCGGCGTCACCTTGCTGAGGTTTGGCAGGCGGACATGAACCCCGGCCCGGAGGCCCGTGCCCAGGTTGGACGGACATGTGAGGATGTATCCCAGACGCTCGTTCCACATGAATTCCCAGCCTCTCTCCTGGATCAGATGCTCAACCTGATCCATAAAAACAAAATGCACGAATGGGTTACTTTAAAAAAAAAAAAAAAATGCTATTAGCATGAAAAAAAAGTTCTACAAAGAGCAAAACTATCACCTAAAACTGATTTACTCTCATGCACTGGAACTTCACAAAATCTAACCAAATCATTTTGGTCTACTTCATAGTGCAAATACGTTGGTATACTTGAAATAGGACAAAACAAGTAACTTTTCAGAAACATTTAATAATTCCTTAATATTGATATTGATACTTATATCAAGACATTTTTCCCAATGTCATAAGTGAAAAATTTCTGCCAGTGGAGCTAGTATTTTTTTCCCCCATTAATGTTAAGGAATTATTGACTTCAAACAAGATCATATATTTTTTCTGAAGTTACTTTTAAGTTAGTTTTCTCTTATTTCAAGCGTACTAAGGCATTGGCAGTAGAAACTAGACAAAACACTTGATGAGCTTTATTGTTTCTGCCTGCCTGTTTGAGGCCGCTGCAGAATCTCTCAAACACTCTCTTCATGTTGCCGCCCTTCTCCATGGAGATGACTCTGGTGTGGTCTTCCTCATTGACCCAGATCAGGAAGGTCTTCTCATTGTTGTGCCTGAAGACAAGAAACCGCAGACACTTAGGACAGCCGTTTGTGAAGTACAGCGCTCACCAGGTGCGAACAGAAAAACTTCAGTTCGCCCAACGATCAGCACAAGAAATTGTGCTAAAGTGGCGTCAGACAGAGAACACAAGCATCCAGCTGCGTGGGCCGTACCAGATCCCCCTGGCGTCTGGCCAGTCTCTGGCCATGAAGGCGCATGTCAGCAGAGGGGAGACGGGCTTGTCAAACAGGAAGTGGTCCTACAGATAAAAAGGTAGAGAGAGGCAGCAGGATGTTAAAGAACAACTAATATTTATTCGTTTAGGGAGCAATGAGCAGGTACAGAGCTGTGAAACAGTCCGATTTCTTCCTTTTTCACTTTTTTGAAAATTGAAAGAAATTTTAATATGTGACAAAGATGACCTGAGTAAACACAAAAGCTATTTTTTCTCAGTAATTATTGTACAAGGAAAAAAACGCCGTCCAAACCAACCTGGCCCTGTTAGGCATGAGTGATGAAATAATTGCAATAAAACTGCAATGTTCAGAGGTAAACTTCACAAACCATTAATAACAAACAATTACTTTGTTTTCTACTATTTTTTCCTTTTCTTTTTTTTTTTTCTCTTTTATTATTTTTTTTTATACACAATGTGTTGCTTTTTGAGATCAGAGAGGTTCTTTTTCTATGATCTATTATAGTTGCAGGTCAGGTAACAAGGGAAATATTTCATTATGAATCTGAGCTCAGCTTTTTAAAGAAAACAGTTTGATCACATTTAATTCTTGATTTCAGAAAAGGTCAGGTTGGTTTAGACAACTCTTTTTCTTCACTGAATGAGCTCATAAGTTGAAAACGATGATCCCTCTTAAATGTACTTTTTGACTTCTAGAAATGTGAGTCTTTCGGTGTCTAACAGTTCAATTCCATTTTGACTGTTAGGGTCACGATTCAATTCAGAAACAATTTTCAATTCAAAATCCAATTTTGCAATTCACACGGTTTAGAGATTCTGACTGACAAGAGAGAAAGAAAAAAGCTTTAACAAATAGAAGATTAAATCAAAACACTTCTGTAAAGTTCCAGATTCTATATCAATAAACCAAACTTCATGTAACACAGGATATTTATAGGAAACAGTAATACTGGAGCATGATGGGAAAGAGAGGTGATTCCCAGCCAAAACGGGAGACGTGACAGGTATGGCATACAATTCTGTAACTTAAATTACCAGTATTAGCTGCTGGCTCTGTCTTAAATAAGAAAATACCAAAGAATTATTCAAACTATGTACAGTTGGCAAGATTGCTTTCTGAGTGGGCGCACAATTCGACATACGGTCTGCTTGCAAAAGAGTGGCAAAAACGCATTTTAACACAAAAAAAACACAAAAAAGACTGGGACCACCCAGTCTCGATTAAATTGATTCAGAATTCCCAGGGCTTGGAATTGAATTTCTCTATACAATCAATTTTCTATTTCTTAGGAGTTCCCTAAACATCGGCCTGCCCAGACCCTCTGCGGTCAGGCCAGGGTCAGAACCTGAGCTACTGAAGCCATTTACCGTAGAGACAGGTTGGTCAAATGCTGACGACTGTGAGCAGGAAGGATCGCCTGTAGCAGTCTGTATTACAGTACATTTGAACAGACCTCTGACTAAAGACACTCTGTTTTCCAGTGACAGTTTCATGAAGAGGGTTTCCCTTCAACATGTTCTTGCCGGACCACCCAGTCTCGATCCAACAACGTTTTCTCTTGCATTGTATGAATAATCTTATATTGCTAATTTAACTTTGTTAAAAACAAAACAAAACAGATAAGTCACAACTTATTATCACTGTCTGTAGATCAGCATCAACTGAATCCTCTTTTCCTCCTCCATGCCTAAGGATTCATAGCGTCTCTGACTCACATCAATAAGCTGCTGCTGCTCCTTCTCCGTCATGTCGCCCAGGCCGTAGTAGCGGCCGGCGAGGTCTCCCTTTAGGCCGGCCAGAGCGGTCACCACCACCCGCTCCACCTCACGCCGCTCAGCCCTGGAACAGGCCGGGGGGAGGCTCAGCCCACGAATGCTGCGGCCCGTCCGGACGCGCGACGACAGGACGTAGTTCCCGTCGAACATCCCGTGTTTCAGCTAGAGGCAGAAGAAGAGGCGGCGAAGACGCCAGTGAGTGGTTTTATTAGCGTCAGGTCGGTAAGACAGGACGGGTCGGCTGCGGTTCCACCTTAGAGGCGTCCAGGTCTGTGGGGTGGGTCATGGTTCTGGGGTTGTAGCCGTTGTGTCTGTCTTTGATTACCGGATCAAAGAGTTCAGCAAACACCTGGAGGAAACAGCAAAAGACTTGAGCGGCACGACGTTTACCAAATCTCAAACATTAATATATGTAGAGCCTTATAGTTAACATATATATGTGTTTTTAACATACAGTATTTGTTAAAACTATCACCATGTCATGACAATATAATATTAGATAGATGACCTGTGAAAATATCAAGCTCTTCCACCTCCTCCCAGTGCTGCACCACTCCTCCAACCAATCAGAGCAAAGAGGAGGGCCTTAGTGCTGCCAATCACAGTCCTGGATGCCCTGCTTAATGTGCTAAAGATGGAGAAGCAACTTACCGTTCCAGGGAAACTTTTTATCCGCCATCATTGATGGACATGCTAACTAGCCTTAGCATTCCTGGCGGGCTCCGCTATGTACCAGCATGATTGAAAGCGCTAAGACCCGCCTCCTGGCTCTGATTGGGAGAAGGCACACATTATCTCTCTCATACCTACTGGTGTATCAGGGTCATTGTAGATATATATAAAAATGGAGGAGTTAATTTCCACAACCAAACACGGACATTTTCAAGTCTTTTTTTTTTTCTAGAAAATTTCAGAAATTAAAAGTCTAAAAAAGTTTTTCTTGGAGAAATGCTTCTTCTCCTTCAACCTCGCATATATATAATTTATTAAAAGGTCAGATTTATAGAAAAGACGTTTTTCGCGCTGAACATGTTTATCGCCGTCTCCAGCTTGTTCAAGGAAGCGAAGTAACAGACGACCTTTAAGACATGAAGCTGGGATGTTTCAGTTTTCCCTGCTCATCTGTGGGTCTCTCCTGTTGCCAGTGAGTCGCTTTACCTCGTAGCTTTCCTCGTCACCAGCGACACAGCCCACCGTCTTGATGAAGGGGTGACCCGGGTTGTCCACCCCGGTCTGGATGCACTGGTCAAGGGTCCAGTTGTTGGGAGTCACCTTGTCCCTCAGTTTGGCGTAAACGGCTGGAGTCAGAGCGGCGGCCATGCAGTTGTTGTGTTTCCTCAGGTCAGGGAAGTCTGAGCTGTCAGGAAGGAAGAGGAGGAAGAAATGAACAAGAGAAGAAGAAAAGACGACTGTTTACAAACAAAGCAAGTTTTTTTCCCTTTATTTTAAATGTAAAATATTTATATTATTTATGTGCTGTTTTGGTTTAATTAGTGTGTTTCGGAGATTGGATGTTTAAGTCTGTATACTTTAGTTCCCTTGATCACTAAATTAGTCGACAATTATATTTAAAAATCGATTAATCATTATTAATCTAACTGCTTCAGCCACAATGTGATTTGTAGCCAGTAGTTAATGAGTCGAACTCTCTTTGACTCCCTTATGTCATGTCAGTGAACCGATCCAGGAAGAGACCTAAAGGTCACGATAAACTCGCTCAAAGAACAAAGTCAAATAAATCCGTTCATTCTCAGGGTTTGCAGGTTGAAGCTTTCCTAGAATTTGCTTCCCATCCGCAGGGCGACTAGAAAAGGCCGACATGAGCGGCATCTGAAACCTTAAGAGAAAGTGAGTCAAAGGTAGCATAGATGAAACATGAGAGTGTCACTGGTCACGCAGGCATTTGCCGCTGCGTCAGTCACGACCCCCCCCAAAACAACGCTCACCGTCCGCTGACGCATTCCATCCCTCTGAGCCTCAGAACGAGGTCATCACACACGACGTCATTCTGCTAGGAAACGGAAAAGTTTCGGACACTTCTGTGCCCGGCCCCTCGTCGAGGGCGTCCGTCTCACCTGGGAGGGTAGAGCTTCTTCTTGGCCTCGGCAGCCAGGGAGCTGTTCTCGTTCAGCAGGGCGCCGGTGGCCAGGGCGCCCGCGCCCAGGCTGGCCAGCAGCACGGCCGTGCTGCGGCCTGTGATCAGACGCCTCAAGGAGCCCGACATCTTTCCTCCAGAGAAGTACCTCAAGTAGGGATCAGTAGAAGAAGAGCTAGGAACGCCAAGAAAGACAGAAACTGAAGGAGGAAATGGAAAAATGGCACAAAAGCAGCCGGTAAGAAATGTTGCAAATTAGCGGAAATAAATAACTGAATTGTTTTGATCACACTGTGACATTATTTAATATAATAAAGCCGTTAATGGAGTGGTGTCCAAACGTTTTGTCACATGAGCTGAAACGTTCGAGAAGAAAGTAATTGAGGGCCACAACATTTTTATTTTGTGGATTTTTATCTATTTGAATTAAAAATGCAGTATCTTTATTTTTTTTTTAAACATATATATAAAATGTTTATCTTTCGCCTGGACAACTAGAAAATCACAATATTCTAATGAAATAAAAGAAATTTGTTTGTAAAAAGGGAGCTGCAAGTGGTTGTACGTCTGAAACACAAATAATGAATCATAAATTGATTGTTTTCTACTAAGAACGATGAAGTTTCGGTCGTTCACCAAACCGGTCGCCAAAATCTGCTCTTCAGCAAAAAAATTGCTGGATGTTGTCCTTTTTGCTGCCAAAGCGAGTCAATGTGAAAAAGATAATTGATCAAAGACCAATACTTAGTGCTGTACTTTCCTTTTTTTTAGCTGTATCTTCTTTAAAAGGCAGTAAAACGTTCTTAGGAACCATAATTGTTTTAAACTCTATCCTTGAGCCTGAAACAAAGTTTGCTTCTTCTTTTTTTTGTTGTGATCTCACAGAATCACTTGGAGGGCCACAAACAGACCCCAGACCACATTTTGGACACCCTTGGATTAATGGAAACCTTATAATTGCTGCGTTTGATCCTCAGATTCTGTCCTGTGGATCTTTACAGTCAGTTCAGACTCTTCTATTGTCTTCTAGGTGTTTTTCTTTGGCTTGTTCCTCTAGACTTCATTCCACTCCACCCTCACTCTTGGCTGCTGCTTTCTGATTGCTCCACACCCACTTGGGTGGAGCAATCACCCAAGTAAATGACTTCATCATTCCTTGTGCATGCATGAGTTTTCTCGGGGTACTCCAGTTTCCTCGTTTCAAAAACTGATGTTCAACATTTCTTGGCTAAACGGTGAAAATGACATTTTGATCATTTTGCTGCACACTGACCTGTGGATGTCTGCATCACATGTCTGCTGCTTGTTGGCCTTGTAAGGTGAAGATTTCTCAAATTTGTGGTAATTAGGCCATTAAGAGCCAGTCGCTGTGGATCAAACCACACTGATCTCCACAAAGCTTTCGTCCTGATCCTGTTCTACAACCCTAATTCCAAACTTAGACCAAATGATCACCGCTGTGAACTTGTAATGAAAGGTTCACGTTGTCCACATGATGTTTTTGTTGTTGGTTTTATTGTAATGAACACGACACAGGAAACCAGATAAATTCAGATAAATTCCAGTTATCTGTTCCCAGATTTACATTTATATCCAATCAGATTCAGTATATGGAAGGTCACAGCGCAGCTTGACTTTGACTCGGTGTCTAGGAGACTGTTTCTAAAAATAGAGGAGGACCGGACTGCTTCTGCTAATTCAGGTCAGAGGGGGGAGAGGAAAAAACAAAAATCTCTAATCGATCCAATATTTTTAAAACGAGCTGATCGTGTCAGACCTGACTTTTACCTGCAGTGTTTATTTTATCTCAACGTTTGGAGTGCAGACTAGAGGACACATACTGTTTGGGTCAGCAGTGATATTATTATTATTAATAGATCAGCAGAGGGACGTTTGGTGCCAAGACCAAAGCCCCTCCTGGCTGATGGATACAGAATCATTCTGGACAGAAGTTCATAAGGTCAACAGAATGTTAAAGAGAGATGGAAAATGGATACGGGGAGAACCAGGTGACCCGAGAACCTGGCAGGACATCAAAAGTTTAAGACTCAACTGTTTACAGTGATTTGTAAAAGTGCAAAAGTTTTTCTCTTTTTCTTTTTTACTAACTAAGCATTCTCTTGTTTGGTAAGAACAGAGTGTTGTGATCACAGCCAGCTTCTAATAGATTCTCTCAATTTAAACACAAATATGACACATGCACTCACTTAATGGTGCTCATAGAAACTCGAGATTTAAAATGTTCTTAAACATATCAGCTAATGGAGGCTCTCTGTCAGAGAAATGAAAGAAGGAGGGTACAGTACCTGGATGAAAGCTGCTGCCTTCTGACTGAAGGTTGCTGGAAACCAGCTTTTGAGTCTCCTCAGTCGCTGGCTCCGCCCCCCTGCTCCCTCCAAACTCTACTCCGCTTGTGGGAATACAAATTAAGGGCCAATCATAAGTTAAGGCACAGTTATAAGCCAATGGAGGCAGAGATCACTTGTAAACAGAGCCATGATGAACTTTGACGTCTCTAATATCACAGTCTGGTTTGACCTTCACATTTACACATGATCTCTTCCTCTCTCCTTCAGTTATCTCAAACTCTGCGGCAGCTTCGGAAATAACACACGACTTTCACACCTCTGGCACTGGAGGAGATTTGGTGCATTTTTCTAACAACTCAAAACACTATAATTACATGATTTAAAAATGATGTATGGAATTATTGAAGTAGCTTCCACGTTTTTTTTTTTTTTTTTTCTTACCTCAAAATGACATTTGCTGAGCTTCTGTGTACGGAAAGCCAACAGTGCAAATACTAAGTATTGCCCTTTGATAATTTTTTTTCTCTAATTTTGTCATATTGCAATATCAACTCGTATTTAATGAAGCTCTATGGTTAAGAAGTAGAAAATAAATGACAGATGCGTTATTTTTTAAAATTATTCTTTACACAAAAATCCAGGAAGTGTCAGACTTTAGACAACGCTTACAGGGGCTTTTGTCCAGGTCAACAGGTTTTGGGAGGCCCTCCAAAGATATTTGGATTAATTTTTGTAAGGAATGCATGTTTTGCTTTTTGCTTTATATAAAACTCAAAGGCCCAGTTCTCATTTTGGCCGACTTTAGGTTTTCACAGAATGCAATGCTTTTCTTTTTCTTTTTCTTCTTCATCAAAGATCTGCAACAACATTCATTTCCCTGAAAGTTTTATTTTCAAGCCTTTAGAGTGTAAATGTCTGTACAATACACAAACAAATAACAATAAAAAACAATACAAGTTGAAGAAAAGTATGCAGCAGTGAATGAAAACAAGCGGACTCTAATGCAAACAAGTTACAGAAAATTTCAGAAAGGAAAGAGGCAAAAATGAATCTAAAAAAACAAGTCAGTTGCATCTACAAAAATAAACTGATAGTAATCTATGCTATATTTATTCTACTAATAACGCTAGAACATTGCAACATTCTTCTTAAAATTAATAGTGCAAACATGTCACTACAGAGGTACTCTTACAAGTTAAAGGTTTTAAAGATACGATGACATTAACAGGAATTATTATTTACAGTGAAGATATCAGAGAAATATGTTAACAGTGATGCTTTTCTTTAGGTGGTTGTCAGGAGATGATTCTTAAAAAATACTGATCAGAAAAAATGTGTACAAAATTCTTAGCAATTATAAACTAAAAGGAAGCGTGTTGTTTGTCAAGTTGGATAAAAAGAGCTAAATTTGCTAAAAGTCGCTTCAAAAAAAGAGGAACATGCAAAAAAACAAACAAACAAACAAACAAAAAAACAAGCTGGTAACTGTTCAGTTTGATCAGATAGAGTAAATTTACAAGATTAAAAATGTAAAAATGAAGTTACAGCTGATGATTCATGTGACCATGAACTCAACACCAGGAGTCAGAGATCACAAGGTTCACTGTGACAAACTGTCATATTTAAAGTCCTAGACAGGATTGAGGTCATTCTAGCTCACATTATTATAAGGTTATTGAAACATTCATTAAGGAAATTCATTATTTTTGGGTGAGACCATCAGAATGCTCTCCTAAAACATTTCTAAACTTTCCATCATGTTATAATGTTATTTCGTCATGAAAAACGTACCTGGAGCGTTGCTTTGATTCTCTGATGCGCATTTGAGAAATCCTTTAATCTCCATGACAACCATTCAGCTGTGAAAAACGCCTGGGTGGACCTAGCCCCGCCTTCAAAGATGAAGCTCCTCCTCTGAGTTTTCAAGCTTCTAAGCTTCCGCATAACAGAGCAGCCTCCCCACTCAGCTCCTTCAGACTAGCCAGCAGCAATTAGCAAACACCTGGTGGATCTGCTCATCAGCTGAGTTCATTGTAGGAGCTACTTCTCAGTCCGAAGTTGCTAAAAACATTGCTAAAGGGTTACTAGAGGAGCCATGTCCTGATGACTTCCTGAAGGCAGAGTTTCAGAAAGAGCAGGAGATTTTAAAGAGACAGAGGCCCAATTTCAAGCCTTTATATATCCAATTAATTTATTTTTAAAGTTATTTATGTTATACACAACATTTCTATATGAACTGAAGGTAATGTAGTTACTTGATTGTGCTATAAAATGATTTGCAGTTAAAAAATACATAATACTGCCCCTTTAATTTTCTGAATATTCAAATTACACAAAGAAACGATATTAAAATGCTCTTAATTAATGCAAAAATGGTTGTTTGATATAATATAAACAAATTGCTGAACTTTGTGTTAAAGACAACAAAGCCGAATCACAGAGCGACAGCAGCAACATTCTAGTGCTCATGGTGTTTCTACACTCATGAAGGTTTGAGAATATGGCAAGGAGTTGTTTCTGCGATACAGTACAATAACTAGATAAATACGTCAGATCTCCATAAAACAAGGCACATTTTCTCCTGAGTTTCCCCTACTACACCTGCTGACCACCTGTGTGCAACATAAAAGCACCAGCTTCATTTAAAAGGTGGTGCTGTGAGCTGAGAGACGTGAATCTGTGCAGGTTTCTGGTGTAAAATTAACCCGGAGGGACTCGAGGTTCGATCTTCAGTGAGAGCTCATATAGAGTATCTTCATCCATTACTACGGTCTTATCCAGCAGGAACTGAGTTACCTGGACACAAAATTAAAAATAAAAATAAAACGCTGGAGGAAAGAACTTTTTTTTCTATTTTTTTAAAATAGAAAAATGATTATAAAAAAGGGAAACCTTGGATTGGTGCTCTATTCTGTAAGGAGCCTGCTGGAACTGACGAATTTCCCGGATGATATGAGAGATCTGTAGGAGCAGAGAGAGCAACGTAAAGAGAGCTTTTAACACCAATAAATCTTGATTTATTAAAAAGCCATGTGACGTGATACATTTTTCTAAAAAAAAAAAAAAAAAAAAAATGCACACAAATAACATTTCCTTAAACAAAAAAAATATTAGGTGTTAAGGAAAGATGCTTATTTATTAACAAGGTTGTTTCATTCATCTCAATTTTGCAGTAACTAGAACCTCCAGAGCAAATGTTGCAGCCAAAAATGCAAGATTAGCATTTTTTTATGTTTTGTATCCCCAATCATTTACTGATCTACTTTGTTTTTAGCTCATTAGTTTTTTGTTTATCAGTGAGCAGATAATTTTTTTTTTTTTAAAGGCACAAAAAGTTTGTTTAAAAAAAGTGTTGCAGTAATAATATAATGTTTTTGTTGCCCCTCTCCAAGTGTTTTCAACTTCATGATTTTGGCCCGAATGGCAAAAACGTTCCAAGTAAATCTAAGACATTACTTGTGTTGATTCAGCAATTTTCATTGTTCTACCATTTTCAGCCACTAGATGTCTCTATTGTCCTGTACAACTGCAGTAATTTACCTGTAATGTAATCTTTGGACGCTGCCTCAGTTGTTAAGTTCAGATCAGATTGCTGTGCTTTAGACTTTTTGAAACAAAAATATCCACAAAAAGAAAAAAAAAACAAACATTCATAGACATCCTACTTTAATTTTAGAGAATATAAACCTCAGAGATGGTTAATAAAAAAAAAAAATTATCTTCAGAAAATAAGCTGATCCTGTTTAAAATGTATTGACAATAAAAGCCAAACTCCAGAGGGTTGTGTGTATTTTGGGCTGCAGGACAGAAAGTCTCACCATTCTCATCTTGGAGAAGTTGACCAGCCCCTCCTCAGTGAAGTTGGGTGTTCCCTCCTCGATGAAGGCCAGGTCAGTCAGGTACATGCCCAGGTACGGCACACACGGAGGGTTGCAGCTGCACACAAGGAGGTAAAAATGATCTCATAGTGGTGTCAGCATCATGCTGTAGGGCAGAGCAAGACTGTGTGTGACTGTAGCTACTTTTTCAGGGTCTCTCTGAGATTTTTGAACCTTCCCTCTGACGATACGATCTTCTGAAGCCGGTCCATCAGCGCCTTGGTCTGGGAAAAAAAAACAACAACATAAATCGTAACATTGGAGGTTTTCTGTGTATGTTAGGTAATGCTGGTTCTGAGAATGGATTCAGCTAAACCTGTTTGCAAACTTTAGCCCAGGTTTTCTTCAGCCTGAAGATGGCGCTGCGGTTGAGAGCAGAGGTGATCTCCAGCACGCCGTTGTAGTTGTTGAGGCAGCGACAGATGTCGGCCACAGCCAGCCACTTCTCTATGGAGCTGGCCCGAGCGCCCACGTCGCTGTGGGCCATTATCTGAGACGCCACCAGGTTGCTCATCTGAAGAGATTTAACGAGGATCACAAGACAGAACAATTTTGCTAACAGCAACAACAATATTGGCTAAAGATAGTTTAGCCAATAGGTGAGGCTCTGATCCGCCAAAACTGTAATCTACAAACATTTTGATCCATTTTTACCTCCATGTTGGTCTGATTCACAAAGCAAGAAGCAGTGGTGATGTGCACTGATTGTATAATATAAATACGCCCAAGGTTTTTTATTAAAAATTAAATCCAAGCCACATGTGTCAAACTCAAGGCCCGCAGGCCAAATTCTGAACGCTGCAGGTATTTCTTTGGTCCTCCAGACAACATGGAAACGTTTTGGAACATGTTGTGGTTACCCAAACAGCATTAACCTTTGACCTGGAAACCCTTTTCAAATCTGTAGACAATGTGGCAAAATATATAAAACTCCAACTTGAAGAATGTTTTTTCTCACTTTCACTCACAATTCTGTGTTGCAAAAAGAAACAAATAAAATAATCGTGTGATCAATTAAAACAAGCTCAATGACCATTTGCATGATTTGTCGTTTCGTGTCTTTTCTCTCTCTACCAAAAACTGGATGACAAAATTCTTCAGATTGGTGTTTTGGTCTCAACCAGAACTTTTTCCGAAGGACAATTTTGTTTACATAGACATTTCTTATTTCTGGTGTTTTGTTTATTTGTTTTGGATATTTCAATCGTCTTCCAGTTCCAGTGTTAAAGATCTGTAGTTCATTATATGTTAGCTTATGGTGAGTTTTCTACGAGGGTTTCTTACGTCATTAAAGTGCTGGCTGGTCTTCATGATGTATGGAGTTCTTTCAGTTTTGTCCACCTTCATCCAGCCCTGACCCAAAAACTCCCTGAGTAGACACACAAAGTAAGATGGTCAGTCAATCTGAAAGGTGATCCTTTAATGTTTTCACATGGTAGAAAGCAGTGTAGAAATGTAACACTGAATGAAAGGGATCCTTGGTTTAATTATTATTATTACTATTATTTTTTTTGCAGAACTGCTTCTCCTTATAATCACAGCTGCACATCTTACATAATTTGCCTCTAGCTGCTTTCAACATCAACAGCCTGAAATGTTATTTCAGTCTGTTGAAATAGCAGACTTTCTTTGAGAAAAAGCTTCAACTTAGTCAGATTTTAAGGAGAACATCTCTTAATATTTTTTTTGCTACAAAATATGTAAACAAACAACAACTTTCCAAATGTTTCTCATCACTTTCATTCACCATTCCATAATTGTTGCGTTCGGTTAGCATTTAATGTTGCCTCGTATCTTCTGAATTTAGTTGAGTTCTGTGGTGGAAGATTTTTATCAGGTAATATTTTATGACTTTACTAATTTGATGTTTATGTCGTAATATTACATCAACATATTTATGTTGCGTGATAAAAAATGTTCCACCGCAATCCCATATTTCGATTATTATAAAAATATGTAATAATTATAATTATCAAACATCAAATTTTATTTAATCTCCAAGATTCCTCCAGTCTTTTTTTTGACAGAAACTTCCCCTCTTCACGCTTCCTAGCGATGCTAGCTAGCGTAGCAAACATTGACAAATTTGACCAGCAGCGAATCAGAAAGATGAGCCTGGCAAATAGCATTTCAATAAATTATTTTAACTTATGTTTCATAATTATAATTTGAAAACAGATAACATTTTATTTTAAAAACATTTAATAAAAAATGTATGTCTTTCTTTATTTTATTTTATTTTTTTGCATTTTTGCCCCCCTCATTCTTCCTCTGTCTGAGGCCTCTCTAGCTTCCCCTGCTGGCCTCCACAACACACTGCTCTAAAAAAAAAACCCCTCACATCAGAAACTAAAATAAAATTAAAGACAGGGAAACTAAACTAGTTGCTTATTATAAAAGAAAAATATTTTAATTATCACAATTATAATCTGTATTGCAGTGATCTGTCATGTAAAACCTCAATAAAATGCATTGAAGTCTGTTTTTGTAATGCAACAAAATGTAAACAAAGGTGGTCTGATACTATTTTTAGGCAGTCTCCTAAGATTATCATTACTTAGTGTTTTGTATGAGTTATTTTACCCATTCCAGCTGCTGTTATATCTGTAAGGTTTTCCAACATGATGCTTGGATAGAGTTGGACAAATTTTATCCAAACAAAAACCTCCTGGGGCCAGTAGGGGGGGCCAGCCGTGTACTCACTCATAGGGAATGCTCCTGAAAACGATGTGATCCAGCAGCGTGATCTGCTCCGCCATCTCCATGGCCGAGAGGGACTCGAAACACTCGGCTTTAGGACTCTCCGCCTTGTTCACACACAGACACACATCAGCTTCATGTGTGGGAAGCGTAGTGTAAAAATCGCTAGCAACTTTAAATCTACAGGAAGGATCACTTCCTGGTGGACGTTTGACAGGGAACGAGAGAGAATTATCCTTACCGCAATGAAATGCAGAAGAGGGCAGCTTTTCTGTTTCATTATAAGAAGAGAAGTGATTTCAAATATTTTTTTTGTTTCATTGAACTCATTCAATGAAGTGTTTCATATGAACTCACACTGACCGTCTGTAGTATGTCTTCTATCCTCAGCTGAGTGTCGTCTGGTTCATCCTGAGAAATGGCACTGTGAAGCAAAACGCAGCGTCATTTTGAAGATACATCAAGGAAAATTATAACTATCTAACATTTGACCACAAAAGAATTAAAACAAATGTGTAAAAGAGACCTCTGACACTATGAAGAGGAGGTTTGACAGTAAATAGTCTGCACCTTAAAATGTTGGTTGCTGCTTTTCTCTCTTGGGGCAGAAGATCTGGGTCCCGCAGCACCTCCTCCAGCAGACTGATCACTCCTGTCTTCAACTCACCGTTCAGGTCAAAGTCCTGACAGAGACACGACATGCTGCTTCAGCTAAAATGATGTGAAGCACACAGCAGAACAGCATCAAAGCAGTCGGTGACATAATGACAGCCAGTGTAAGATCCATCAAGACAAAAGGAACATGGTGAGCAAATCTGGTAGAGAAACTACTGAAAAAGTAGGAAAACAAGAAATTCTGATATGTGAGTTGCAACAGAGGCAACAACTCACACATACAAACCACTTATTGGAATTACACAAAGCCTCTATACACCATCATGGATGGTGTATAGAGAATGAAACATTTAGTCAAGGACAGCAAGGATAAATTCAGGTAGATCATGGACAAATTTCCAGAAAATTGTAAAACAGCCGAAACACTGAGTTCCTTTAAAAAGCGACCTGTTTAGAATTGCCTTAGAATCAGAATTAAAGGAGAATTGACTAATATGTTTGATGAGTGTTGATGATTTTAACAATCAAAATGACATTACATATTACAAAATGTAATGTCTGTTATTGTTTTTCACAACTGTCGTGTTTATGATGTTTTTTTTCATGTTTATTTTTAGGTTTTCACAATGTAAAGCACTTTGAACTGCCTTGTTGCTGAAATGCGCTACATGATTGATTGATATCATGGCAATAGTTGCTTTGTCCTGATTCAGTTACACACTGAGAGTCGTACACCTTTCACCTCACTTATACTCTTAGTGCTCAAAATGGTGGCCATCAAAAGTGACACATCATAAATGTAACAAGACTTGATGTTAGTACAACTTTGTTAGTTGCAATTAACCAATTTGGACACTTTAACACTAGAAGAACTTCACATTTAACTAATCAATATAGTGTTAGAAACCAAATCGAATTCATATATTTTTCCATCCACTTTAATAATTCATGACCGTGGACGGTCAAAAACACCTCGCCCTCCTAAACCAAGAGCTGTTTTTCTCAGCCGACCCAAACAAGTTTACTTTTCCAGGCAACCTCCAGCTACAAAAATAGCTCTTTATATAATCTTAGACAAAAATGATAGTTTCTTGAAGCTCCCTGGGGAAGAGGCTGACCTTTCTGCGTGCGTCCATGGTGGGAAGGACACGCAGTGCAAAGAGCACCTCTGTCACGGAGAGCGACGACGGAAGAAGAGACGCAGCGAGAGCGAAAACAACCAGCAGCTTTTAGTCGTGCTCCTCAAAGGGAGGCTGTCTCTTTTGGCTCTGTGTGAAAAGCACTGAGGGACGTGAGGAATAATTGCAGCCATGGTAACCTTACAGACCCCAACTTTGTTTTGTTACATTAGCAAACAAAGTGGAATTAAGATGTTTGCAGTTTAATAAAAAGTTTTATTTAAAATGTTTAATTCAGTCCATTTTACTTTTTAAATCTTTCCACAACATAATTTGGTGTTTGAAAATGTGAATGAGATGGAAGTGCAAAGTTAATAGCATTTTATTATGGATGTGCCAGCTTTCCTTTAGCTGCTAACAGAGTAGCTTTTCCCTACAAACACTGCAAATACTCCCTTTTACTCAGCCACTGGTTTTCTTACTGAGGTCACACCACGGCTATCCTTGTTCTGGTGGAAACTTTCATAAAACAAAAGTAAGAGGTTGTGTCTGGCAGCTTAGGTAAAACAATGTCAATATTGTTTGATTGTCTGTTTCACTGTGCTAATCCTTCAAACTGCTGCGGTACAAACCAGGCTGGTAGGCCTGTGGCATAAACAATGTTTCATAAGGTTATAGAGTCATTTTAATCACACAACATGATTTTATTGTGTTTTACTGGAATTTTCCTTTCCTCTCTTTTCATCAAGCAACACAGAATCATCCTTAAAAACATGTTAAATATTCATTTTCTTTGAAGCTAAATGCTAGCTCAAACTAATCTAAATTAGTCGAAAACTACTTTGACCAGCGTTTTTGACAGAAAAGACAGATTGTAGTTTCATCCAACTGGGATGAAACTACAATCATCCTAGTCTCTTAGTACTAACTCAGACAAGTGGAGGTTGGACTAACTCTAATACAAGGAAAATCCCCCCAAAAGAACTAGAGGTTATCTTGTTAAGCATGATTTTGCTAGGATGCACACATTACTAAAGTCTGGTTGATTGAAAACAGACTGTGGATATGGACAGTGTTTCCTCTTTGACTCACCTGGGAGTGTTTAGAGACCCAGTGCCGCAGCACATTGAGGACTCTGTTGGTAGCAGCTCTGCGGATGATGAATTCCTTATCACATGTTTTCTCAGAGTTACTAAAACCTAGAAGAGCAATAAGTAAAAAAGAAAAAATAATCCAAATTTTGTTTGCAAACACCTTCTTTATGAATATTGTTCTTTGGTTCTGTGAAAATGACTTTAATCCAGACACACATATTGAAGAAAACTCTAAAAAACATATTCCATATTTCTAAATGTGAGATTTTTTAATTATTATAATAAGTAAATTATGTTCTGTTTTTCCATTGTACTTGGTCCAGGCTTTTAAGCCATTGACCTTAAGAGCAAATGTGCTTTTAAAACAATAAAAGCTCATTAGAACGCTCCTACACAGACGGCCATTTCCTACTTGTTATCTTTAAATTATGTTCTGTTGTCCTTTTAGCTGATCCCTGACACATAACCTAATGGACACCACAAGTGGAGCTCCCTCCCTCCGCTACATCCGCTGTGACCTTCATGACTGGACGTGCTCACCCTGCGAGCTGCTGTGCCCTGCGGCCGCCGTGGCGATGGCGAACGCCGACGCTGGCGACATGGTGCAGCGAGAGTTCTCCCCGGCTGCCACTACAAACGACCAGAAACAGTAAAACCTTAATGTTAGATCTGCTCCAACGGCTCTTAAAAGTGCAAACACCACTGTTCAGAAGTACAACAGGTGTCACTGTATTCAGTGGTACGAAACTCAATCAATCAACATTATATGTTGTTCTAAACTGCAATGGAAACACTTTTCTTCCACCACACTAATCACCAGATCAACAGGTGGATGCTACTACTGGAGGAAATGACGAAGGACATGACAGGAAATGTTAGGATGATTGACTTATTGTGTGAACAAACTTATTCACATGTGATTTTAGTTTTGTTTTCTATGTAGTGAAACACCATAATTGTGAATTTGTGCTTTTTTGACATTAGTGGATTATCAATAAAGTTTTGCGCACATAGCTATAGAATCAGAGCAAATGTCCAAATAAAACAAAAGAGCTTTTGCAAAGTAGAGAAGGCAAAAATTGTCCTCCACATTTACGATACTGTTAGCCTCCAGCTAAACAAGATAGATAGACATAAAATGGTTCTTAGGCAAATTGTAAACAAGTTTTTGTTTCCTTCTTGCAAATTTTGTTGTTTTTCACTCTTGTGCAGGACAAATGCAACATGTGAAAATGGTTTTACAGTTCTTTATCACAGTCAAACTTCTAGATCTTTGTTAACCGCTGTAAATGTAACACGGCAGTGCGGTGTGGTGCGATGTGCTTGTGTAGTTTTACTACCTCCAGACTGTCTGTAGCGGAGATGTCTGGGTGTGGACGGGGAGCGGCAGGGGGACAGGTCCCCCCGCTCGCTGCTGGACGGGGACTCAGGGATGAACTTGTCCAGGGATACTGACTCCAGAACAGCTGTGAGGAAGAAAAGGTCAAACATCCAACATGAGTCCAGGTGACTTCTGACTGATATAGTTTACAAGGATGATTATTTTAACAATGACCTAAAAATGTTTTTGTGAACTTTCAGGTAATAAGTTGATATTTGAGATGTCAGCCGTTACACGTCATCATTCTCTTCTCTTTCTCTACCGGGATTGAAGGACATAAATATTAAACCATGGGATATGGAATGAAGGTGAAAACTCTCGACTTCTAGAAGATTGAAAGTGTGGACATAAAATTTTTTTTCCCTTCTTTTACTTTTTATTTCTTACACCTTTTTCCACAGGCCTGGTAAAAACTTAGATTGACTGCCAGCAGCTTAAAGCAGCACGTACAGCAGCAGTCACAAATATTAGATGTGTTTATTGCATGAAAAGCCACCTTGTTGAAGAGCTGGAGGAGTGTGAGCGCTAACTGTTGGCGTCTTCCTACCTCTGCGGATGCTTCGCCTCAGCTTCCCACAGAAGGCGTCGATGCGCGGCAGCTCTCCGCTGACTTCGTCCCCCGCGGACGGACTCAGCTCCGGGGAGCTGGGGCCCCGGCTGAGGTCCAGCGGGGCCCTGGTGGAGTTGGGAGGCGGTGAGGATACCCCAGAGGCCTGCGGGAGGCTGGGGGAGCGTGTTGCGGTGGGCGGGGGCGACGAGAAGCCGAACGGCAGCCGGTTGGAACCCGGTGGAGGAGAGGAGATAGAGGGGCTGTGGCTGGAGGTGGGGGAGTTGGCCGCGGACAGTGGCGGGGTGGTGGACAGGTCCAACGCCCCGACCTTCACGCCCACCGGCGAGCTCAGGGACAGCTTGCGGCAGTGCACCGGGGAGGAGGTGCGGGACGGGATGGAGATGGGAGGCGGGGAGGAGAACTTGCGGCAGAGTCTGGGGGATTTGTTGTTCAGTGGGTCGGACCCCCAGGCGCCCTGGTTGGTGGCGAAGAAAAGCTCCAGAGACCTGGAAGAAACCAGAGCGGTCAGTCCACAGCTCTGACCAGGAGAAACACAAATGTGTCGCTCATAAATACTCATGAAGACTCCTTCATGTTTATGACAGCGTTATCAAGCCAGTCTTATGCACACCCCTTCAGATAAAGTGTTACCCAAATCACTTCCCCAAAGCCTACAGATTATATTTACTTGGACTGGTCCAAAGCCAGCTGTGTGATCTTGAGACTGTAGTCGGGACAGAGGGACATGATGGACAGACGGTCGTATGAGTGCTGCTCAATCCTGAGGCGGCGGCAGCAGTGTGAGGAAGATGAAGGAGGGGGTGAAGGATGTGAAGAAGAAAAGATGGAGTGAATGACAGGATGAAGTGTTTGACATGAGGAGGACAGAGACACAGTGAGGACCGATGAACAGGATGGAGTCTGGGATCAGGGGGAGGAGCTTCCTCTGTGTTTTTAAGTCTTGTATACCTCACAGGAATGGAGGTGAAGGGTTTCTTGTAGATGTCGGCCAGTTTGTCGATGACCACGGCGGCCGTGGTGAAGATCCGGTACGTGTGGAGGAAGGTGTTGAGGAAGTCGATGGAGAGGAAGCGCAGGTCGGTGAGGCGCTCCAGAAGCCGCTCCACGCTGGCGTATCTGATCTGAGGGACTTTGCAGGAGTTGAGTGTCTTGCTGAAGCAAATGTCGACGTCGTCTTTATGCAGCCTGGCGTCGGACCTTGGAGGAAAAACAACAAATTTGACTTAAATCCTTGTCTTTTATAGAGGACAAAGCTAGGAGAGATTATTTCTTACTGTCCAGTTTGGACAATTCGTCTGTTTTATCATCAGTCACTAATTTAGAATAAGTAGCTCAGAAATCATAAGTTTGACTTAAAGAGAGAAACTCATTAAAACTTATGAAAGCCATATATTATTTACTGTAACTTCATAAATATTCAGCACTTTGTTTTGGTTTACCAAATAAAATCCTAATAAACCAAAATGACAAAATGTGAAAGCAATATGTAAAAGTGGTCATTTATCATATCGTTCATCATTTATCATGATACATTTTTATCACAACTCTTATCATGATATGAATTTTGATTTATACAAATTCCAATTCATAATGGTGAAGAAAACTGTCTGTATTGTTAGTTTTCTTCAATATTTGTTCAACAAGAATATCAATAAATATCAATAAACTTGAAAATATGATTAAATGCAGTTACTGCGTGCAGTTTAGTGATACAAATTACATTTTTTTATGTGACTGGTGTCGAAAAGAAAAAGTGGGAATGTTTTTCTAGAGCAGTATTTGTGTTTGTGGGGCTATAATTGGCTATGTCATACACATACATTTTCCTAAAAGGGAAGTAATAAATAATTCTTATAGTCACTTTTATTGTTTTCACAACAGTGCCAAAAAAAATCATAGCAAAACTTTAAGTTTATACTTTATCGCCCAGCCCTACGGATATGAATAGTTTTCCAAGGCATTATGTGTTTTTTGCAAGAGGGAAAATCATCCAACTTTCCCACAGTTATGCAACTAAAACATAACTAAAGTTCATTGTTCAAAGTGTTCTTCTCATTGACTTAATGGATCCACCATGATGTGTTGCTGTGAGCTCTCTAAACCTGTGAAATGTAGAACTTTAGCACAGTTAGAATGAGATCATTTCCTCACTTGATCATGTGGGGCACAGACACTTTAGAGTTCTCCTCAAACACGCTGGTCATCAGGCCGTTACAGCGGATGTTGTCGATGCACTGAAGTGGAGAGAAAACACACACACAAAACAAAAACAAGGATAAAAGCTACTTTTAGAAGACCAGCTAAAGTCTGTCATGAAAGCTCTCAGTTCCTCTGCGTTCCTCTGAGTCGGTCTGTACCTGGCTGATGTCGCTGGTCCAGGCAGCCTTCTCCTGGCGGGAAGGAGCCAGGAGAACAACGGAGAAGCTCTGACCATCAGGGGGCTCCATCACAATTTTAAACTCCAGGTGACTGAAGCCTTGACCTGCAGCATTGTCTGAAAATGCAACAGGAAACCAAAACACTTTCATTCTGCTCAGCTGACCTGAAATTGACCTTGTATTGATCTGTAAGCTGCCTAACTGGCTTTGTTGCATTTAATCAAAACTATAAAAAAAACATACTTTTTATCGTACCTATGAACTTTCATTGATATTTGTCGTTTTTTTCTAACTAGTGTTTCTTACAGTCCTTCTTCCACTAAACTTTTTTCACTGTTCAATTCTGCAAAGTTTTTTTTGTAGAAATCTTACTTTCAGTGGTTAGAAAACCACTGAACTTGAGAATTACATTTAAATGAATTTTAATAATTAGTAAAGATTGCAACAGGATACTCACAGTCTTCATCACTGGCATCTAGTTCCTCAATCAGAGTGCACTCAATCAGAGACAGTGTTCCTCCCTGCTGTTAGGAAGAAAAATAACAAATTAAAGCCTTACCGCTGAAAGATATTAGACACAAATCTATACTCAGTGGAAAAACGTTTGCTGAATGGCGTCGGATTTCGCATTGAGCTCCACAAAACTGCAAACATCGAGACTAATATGAACAGCAATAAACGTGAAAACAGCCACGAATGAACGAGTCCGTAAAGTTGTGCAACTAAACACCATTGTAATTATTAATATTAAGGTAAGTGTCACAAATCTGTGCAGACATCTGAATTGTGGAGCAGCAGGAGGAGCGCTATGCGCTGCGCTCTGACACCAAACGCAGGGCCGTAACGCACAACCTGGACGCTGGGGCGTGGGGTGGGGCTTTAAAATCCTATTTATAGTTTTCCAGACAATACTGGAACACAAAAACACACAAATTACTACAGTTTTTTTTTTTTTTGTACTGTTGTAACCATTAAACAATCTCCCCTTCAGTTCACCCTTATCAGTGGAGACACATTGTTGATGTAATCATTACAAAATAATTTGCAATTAAGTTTTGGCAAAGATCAATGTGATGTTCACAGGTGGTGGAGCGTTGTTGTTGTTAGCAACTGCTGAAAGTAACTAAAAAGCTACTTGTAATGTAACTTAGTTACTTTCCAAATCAAGTAATCAATAATAAAATAAGTTACCTTTTCAACAAATAATCAGGAATCTGATCCTGCCATCACTGATCCTGAACAGATTTAAGTCGACCAAAACTGCATGAAGGCAATTTCAGATTAGCAGGAGAGATTTAATGTCTTCATTTTCAGATTTGTAAAATGCAGAGCAGGATTTGCCCATTTCCATTAGACAGATTTTTGTCTATATTCCGCTACTGTCAAAAAAAAACACTATTTTTGCAATTGTTTCCATTCAAGGCCGCACAGTGGCGCAGTTGGTAACACTGTTGCCTTGCAGCAAGAAGGTCCTGGGTTCGATTCCCAGCCCGGGGTCTTTCTGCACAGAGTTTGCATGTTCTCCCTGTGTATGGTGGGTTCTCTTCGGGTTCTCCGGCTTCCTCCCACAGTCCAAAAACATGACTGGCAGGTTACTTGGTCTTTCCAAATTCTCCCTAGGTGTGAGTGTGTGTGTGCATGGTTGTTTGTTCTGTTTGTTTCTGTGTTGCCCTGCAACAGACTGGCGACCTGTCCAGGGTGACCCCGCCTCTCGACCGTAACCCAGCTGGAGAGGCACCAGCAACTCCCAACCCCATTAGGGACAAGGGCGAACAGATAATGGATGGAATGGATGGATGTTTCCATTCAAGTCATTAAAGTCAAAGCAGCAGCAGAAGTAAACAGTTACATTAGATATATTCACAATTCAGCCATGACACTACTGCTCATCATCTATCAGCCAATCAGAGACGACGTCTGTGTCTTATTCAGGAGTTTGAGCGGCTTTTTGGAGAAGAGTTATGGATTCAACACTTTGGAATGACACACAATTGATGCATTGAGAGCTCTGAACAATGTCTGAAAAAAATCAGATCAAACAATCCATTTTGTTTCTGCCAGTAGGAACATCCAGTTGCTGATCATGTGCCTGGTGTGATGTGAAAAAAGTGTTTCCATTGCAGTTCTGCAACACACATCTACTTCAACACGGCCGAAAAGCAATCTCATAATCTTTATTCGAAACAATGTTTTTTGTTTTTTTTTAAATGCCATGTTTCCATTAAACCGATTTATTTTCATAATTTCAATTTACGCAATTTTATGGTTACTGGAAACGCAGTGTTTGTCTTCACAGGCCTGCCATTTTTGCAAAACTTGTAACTCTAGAGTCTGTGTAGAAACTGCTGAACTTGAACACACTCAGATTTTAGACAGTGGGACTTTTACCTTCAGTAGGTGCAGCTTCCCACCGGAGGTCCGTGTACAGATGAGGAAGTGCTTGGTGAACAGGAAGCACTGCCTCTCTCCTTCCTTCCTCAGTGAGAGCGAACCCAGACGCACCTTACTGAGCATGCCCCGTTCGCTGCTGGACGGCAGCTGGATGAGAGAACCTGATCACGGAGGAGAGAAGTCGTGAAAGAGTGCAGGAAGGTGGGATGGCTGAAAGAAAGCTGAGAAAGCAGGAAGGCTACCTTGTCTGACGAAGGTCTGGCTCGTGTCTAACAAAATATCGCAGCCTTCAACGATCATCCTTTCAATGGCCAGATTCTTCCTGATGTTCTCCGTGTCGCTCACCTCATCGTGCATCATTCTGAAAACACAAGGAGCAGAGGTCAGTGTGTGTGTGTGTGTGTGTGTGTCGCTGTGTACCGGACTAATTCAGAGGTCTGGGACCTGTACGACCCAAACGGCCGGTTTTACCTTCTGAAGAAAGAAAACTTATCATTTGCACAAAAAATATTACTCACACCTCAAGTATCATTCTTTTATAAAAATTCAATGTAATTATTCCATAAGAACGAGTGAGAAAAATAGAAAAAAAAAACCCTGCATCTATAAGATACATAGATTTATTGTATTTCTAAATAAACATGTAATTCCTCATAATGGTGTAAATTTCTATTAATGATGTTTAAAAAACCTCTAAAAATAACTTTTCATGATATTTTCTGTCCTATTGAGTTTATTACAGCATCAGTAAATATGAAAGTATGACAATTAAATATTTGTGCAGCTTTCACTGCAGTGCATCTTTTGAGCTTCTCAATAAGAACCAACATGCAACTAAATGAATCTGTTCTTGTGTATTTAGTATGTTATTCAGTGTCCCCTGTAGGGTAAAATTCAGTGTCACTGAATTGTCATTTTCATTTATTTATTTTTTCTCAGTCTCATTCTTACTTTGACAATTCTTCCAGTTTGGATTTGGCGAACTCCAGGCTCTTGCGCTCCACGTGCTCATGGGGCGTGTGCGCCAGCAGCTCATGGAGGGTGATGATGTACCGAGGAATCTAGCATTTGAAAAAATCCATGTCATGAAGAAGACATTGACATATTGAGTACTAAGACATGAATGTATGATTAGAATGTGTGATGAAAACTGAGACTTTAAACCTGACTTTTTTAAGGTTTAATATTTAACAATCTGAAATTTTATCAGTTTAAAATCAACAATTACCTTGAAAGGACATTTTCAAATATGCTAAAAGCAAATTCTTTTGTAATTTGTGCCAAAATTACTTAAATTTTAACACCACATTCTACCAAGAGCTCATCTGTCTATAAATGATTTATTGGGCTTTGCTGAGTCTCAAGCCAAAAGCTGACGCATCGTTTGAATCAATTGACGTTTTTCAAAGTAAAAGCCTTCTGATTTTCCATTCATCTTCATTGCAATCTACATTTGAAGCTGATGAAACAGTACATGATTGTAGTTTCCATATGGCAACTGGAACTAAACCTGGACCTTGAAAACAAAGCAATTTATTGCATCATTAGTAGATAAAGTGTTTGGTACCTGGAACATGGGGTAAGTGAGGAAGGTTTCCAGCATGCGACCCTCACAGCCGGCGTTGGATTCGTACTGTTTGAGCAGCTTGTCAAAGTCTCGGTTCTGCTTGCAGTTGGCCAGCACCTGGAGGCTGTACTGGTGGTTCCGCACAAACTCCTGGTAAATGTTGAGCATGGGCAGCAGGATGTCGAACAGGTCAGCTGGGAGGAAAATGTACAGCGACTCACATTAATGTATCATAAAAGATAGACTAGAACAACAGCTTCTACTTCAGACATTTACAGTGAATAAATGTATGTTTTTGATGCGATTATATTACAGTGACTCAGTGACTCTATGTAATAATAATAATAATAATAATAATAATAATAATAATACATTTTATTCATCACATATTTACATTTAGAGAAATTTCAAAGTCCAACAATCAATAAAACAATTGACATTAAACAGCAGCAAAGATCCTAAAATTCTTAAGAAATATTTAGAATATTACGTTTTTTAGGCCTGTTTTTAATGTATGTAACTGTAAATAACTCATTTGAAATTCATTTATTTGTCGGAAATTATTTTTCTGAAATGAATTCTTATCTGTTTAGCGACTGAAAAGTGAAACTACACTGTAAAGACAATAACTTTCATCAAACACTCATAAACTGCGTCATCATAATTTGACAATAGTCTATATTTCTTCTTATTACAGAAGCATTATTTATAAAGATTAGATTTTTGTTGATGTTTTTCATGTTAGGAGCTGTGATCTGAGAGTCTAGAGGTTTAAGTATGACCAGTGAATGAATCAGTACTCACCCAGAACCAACGTTGGCCAGTTGGCGATGCGAGCTTTCAGGCCCTGGTGGAAGATCTCGTGCAGAAACATGATGGTCTCACTGCACACAGAGAACTAATCTGAGGATGCTTCTCGTTTCACTCAGGAGACGAAACAAAGTACAGACACTGTGAGTTGTGATGCATTTTAAGACGTGCACTCTACAGAACACCGGGGCTCCTGCTAACAATTATTTTAGCGATGTCGATTATTCTAACAATTATTTGATCAGTAAGGTAAAAGAATTTGTTGTTTAGCCACTTAAACTTATAATTCAAGTCTGTTTTTTAAATAGAAAACCAGACACTTTATTGCTTAAATTTCAATGGGATTCTATGTAAGCTTGGTCACTTGTAGCAAAAGATGCATCTGCAGCTAATAAGTACATTGTGTGAAAGGTTCAGCCCTTTCTGGTGGATTAACATCACGACAGTGTCGGACTGATCTGTTGACTATATTTTGATTAACTGATTAATAATGGGATACCTAAAGATGCTTAATAGATTTTTTTACTAAATTTGTATCTGGTGAAGGTAAAACTCAGACAGAAGCTCTGGGGAGAACGTTACAGACTTTATAAGATTTGTTTTATCTTGAATGTATATATTTTTGGTCAGTTTTGTCTTAATTACAGCTCGGACTGTGTTGTTCTTTCAGTAAATTGCATTTTGAAAAGTCTAAATACTCCAGTTAAGAACTAATAAATAATTAAACTAATTATTAATCAGATTAATCACAATTGATACAATTAATTGTTTCAGCCATGCAAAAGATAATCCATGTTTTATCATGCATAAATATCTTTACAATCCACAAGCATGACTGTTCACATATTTTATTTTTACAAACCAAATAAAAAGGAGAGAGAAATGGTACTTATGCCTTTACATTGATTTATAACACTTAATTGAATAATTAGCTGTCTGGAAGAGGATACAAAGGAGTCTAGAAACGCACAGAAAAATCAGGTGTAGACTAGAATCAGCTCATTTCCGGTCCAGTCCACCCAAAAACAGTGACAGAAACTTAAAAATGGGATCTTCATTATCAGGAGGCTGTTTGTTCAGGTTTCTATAACAGAATTTGGCTCCTCATGTTGCTGAAACTAAAACTGGCATGTCAAAGCACAGATGTCTTCAAAAGTATCAGGTACTTTGGAGCTGCTGTGAATCATCTGATCACCTCTGTGGGATGAAACAGCAAAAATCAAAGCTCTCAGACTGAGAGTCAGAAATGATCTATGGGGAAATTCACTGGGAATTAGAACAAGAAAAGAAAAGGCAGAAACATTTCCTCCCACTCCAGTGTCTGTTACTAACACACCGGTTCAGTTCATCAGTGAAACACCATCTGATCAAATTCAACTGAAAAAAACGTAAACTCACAGCTTACTGTTGGCAACATGCTAATACATATGTTATAACACATATGTGTGTTCAGAAGTAGAAGAAATAGACTTTATTGTCCCACAGTGGGAGAGTTCAGGATGGATACTCAGTTTGAGGAACATCCATCAGATGTGAAACCTATTTGAAATTTTTGATGAGACAAAATCCAAACTGGGATTAATTTGACTAATTATTTGAACAAGTATCAGTATGTAATTGTTAAATATTACATTGCATTAAATCTCTTCTTGTCATTCGTCTCAGGCTTAAAACTTAAAAGATTAGCAAGTCGACTTCATCTCTCCTAGACGCCTAAATGCACCGAGTTTCCAAAATGTAACTGCCTGACCGATATTTGGGCTAACGATCATTGAACACGTGTACCTATTATAGTGGCCAGTCAGTATAGGTTTTTGTTTAATCACATGTTCACTGAATAATATCACTGAATAGACAGGTCAGAATATCATCAAACTCTATAATGTATTTTCCAGCCTCACAGAATCATTTTATAGCACAATCAAGTAACTATCTTACCTCAAGTTGTTATAAAGATGATGAATATATAAAATATGACTTAGAAGAAATTTGACGTTGTAGTTTGTTGCCTTGAAATCGGGTCTCTGTCTTTTTAAAAAACTCCTGCTTTTTCCGAAGCTCCACCTTCAGGAAGTCATTACAACATGGTTCTTAACCTTTTAACAACGGTTTTACCAGCGTTGCTCTGAGAAGTAACTCCAATAATGAGCTCAGCAGATGCGCAGTTCCACCAGGTGTTTGCTAATTACTGCTGGCTAGTCTGAAGGAGCTGGGTGGGAGGTGAGGTGGAAAGGGTGTCGTCAAAGGCGAAACGAGATCCTATCAGGTACTTTGCAGCTGAGTGGTTACCATGGGACATTAAAGATTTTTTCAAGCAACCTTGAAAGAATCAAAGCAACACTGCAGGAATATTTTTGGTGATGCAATGACATTATAACATGACGTAAAGGTAAAAAAAAAAAGAGTTTATTTTACTTAAGACTGTCCCTTTAAGGATACTGGATAAGGATACTTTAAGGTAACCTGCTGCTTTGGATTTCATTTATAGGTATCACAGTAACTTGTTAGATTTTTATTTGAAAAAAAAAAAGAGAATACCTTCCTTTTCTTTGCATTTGTACACTATTTTGTGTTAACGTAACACATAAAATCCCAATAAGTTGGTTGTAGTTGCAATGGGACAAAACATGAAAAGGTTCAGATGGGGGAAAATACTTTGTATGATGGTCTTTTTGAACACCTAGCATTGTGAGCTCAAATATTTTGTGTACATTTCCCTCTCACACAGAGCAAGAGGAGGTTTTATTACCTGTTGAGGAAGATGCTGCTGACGTCGTCGTGGCTTATGGGAGGCTTCTTGGAGCTGGCGGCCATGCGCAGCGGCCTGAGGAAGCAGTTGACCAGAATGGAGAGCTGATGGACGTACTCCGTCTCTGCTTCCACCATGTTGAACACGATCTGGTTCCTCTTCCTCATGCTCTCTGCGTGAGGCGAGCAGATGTAGTCCTGGACGATGATCTTCCACTTCCTCCGGCACAACCAGCCACGCATGAAACTTTGCACCTGCAGTGGTCACACAACAACCCCGTCAGGGCTCCCAGTTCTCCGTCCACTGTCGCCGCTTTGACGATGTTTTTACCTTTTTAATTTTTTTGATGTCTGGGTCCTCCTCTTCTTGGTTGCTCTGAAACGGCAGCATCCTCTCCTTGGCTTTGTTCAACACCACAATCTACCGTGATAACAGTATCTATGTGAGCGCGCCGGTGCAAAGCATCAAATATTCATGAAACTTTGGCCAAAAATAAACATCTAGATAGGAAAGTAATGGGTTTTAGAATCCTTAGAGCCCTGCTGTGCTTTAATTCAACAGAAGTCTCTTCTTCAACATGTCTGGGGGCGTTTGCATGCGTTTATCTAAATGTGTTCCATCTGAGGGTTGCGTCCAAGTGTGCATTTAAGTATGCATGCGCACACAGATGTGGAGGTGCTCATGCGTACCTCTGCTTTGAGCCGCTCGATCTCCGTGTCCTGGTCCTCCAGCTGAGTGCGCAGCTGATTGGCTGCGATCTTCTCCGTCTCCAGGATCTGGACAAGGTGGATGTACTTCTGCATCAGGATCTCGCGCTCGATCATGATGTCAGAGTAGCTGGAAGGCAGAACGTGGAAAGGGGTTGGGCTTTGGATATGTGCTTGTGAACAAACATGGGTGCGCTAACAGGTAAACGGGGGACGGGGAGATGTTTGGTGTGTTCACTGCCGTCGCTAAAAAATAAGAGAGGCATCCACGGAAAGAAGAGCGTTGAGAGGAGATAGAGGTCGAGTGTGTGATGTAACCAACGAGGTAAAACAGCGCTAGCGTGACCTAAATGTGAACCGCTGCGAGCACTGAGAACCCAGACACGCTCGCTCGCTTGGATGTGGTCGCTGTGTCCAGAGTGTTTCACCAGCACAAAAAAAAGAGAAGCAAAGATGAGTTTGATTGAACGAGAATCTTTAAAATGAACGCTCAATGTCTAGAGAAGTTAACTGATGAGGAAAAGATGACTTATAAATTTACTAGTCTGCTCATCTATTTCTGAGCAGATTTTTTAAAATCATAATCTGAAAAGCCTGACCTTTTATCTTTTGCTCCAATTTAGTCTTTCAGTGTTTGTCTCTTCCAGCTTTGCACTTCCAAGCTGAAATTGTTGCCTATTTTTCTCTGCAAACAGCTCAATATCAAAGCTATTTCACTTCGTTCTGACCTGCTTTTGGTTGTATATGCAGGTAAGGCCAAACTTATACAGGCATATTTAGATATAAACATATTTTTATTCACCCTGAAAGCTAGTTTTCTGATAGAAAATAAAACAAATATTTTCCAAAAGATAACAAAAAAAAGTGAAGTGAGTATCAATTGTTCTGAGTTAACTCTTTTCCAATAATGAGTGGAAACATTACTGAAGACATTAAAGCAAGCAAAATTTATTCTAGTTGCTGACCAGCTTACTCCACTTTTGATCATTTGTTTGATAATTCCTCTTTGAGATCTGATGAAATATTTAAGGTTGGTCAATCTCTTTGTCATCACTCCGTGGCGACTGCTGACAGTGGATAAACAGTTTTCCTGGAACATTAAGTTGTTTCTCCACCATTAGTGGTTTTAGGAGCAACACACTAGCCTGACTGACAGCGCTAAGACCCTCCTCCTGGCTCTGATTGGTTGTTCTTGCTGCATTTTGTCAGGCGGCAATTTTAGCTCTGGCAGGAGATCGATCTTTTCACAGATTATCTCTGTCATGTTGTATTGTCACAACATGGTGACAGTTTTAAAAACATATGTAAAAAACATATTTTTGGTAAAAGTTGCATACAGTAGCTTTAAGAAAGTTATGGATTAATGATGTATGATTTAGTGGCCAATCAGCGACAGGGTTTCCAAGAGTAAATAAGAGTCAGAAATCATTCGATAGAGGAAGTGTCAGTAGTTATAATATGTATTATTAAAACCTGCTGCATTTCCTCAGCAAACAATAAGATGGGTCCACTGTTAATATTTTAAAAAGAAAGGTACGCGGAGTCTCCTGATAGATTTCCTGTGTATTGCTGACGTCGTTGTTGCGCTGCTTTTTTTTTTTTTTTTTTTTGGTCAAAACTAACAGCTGTGAGGGATTGCTGAAGCGAGGCAACAGCGGACAGTTCCCCCCCCTGGTCAGGGTCAGAAAACACCGCAGTGTAAAGCAAAATTGACCGCTGATCACTCTGCATTAAAAAAGATCTGCTCAGTCTAGAAAACCTCTGTCTCGTCTGTGCAATTGTGCATGACAGATCAACTGTACCGACGGTTTAAATCTCCTTAAATGCTGGTCATGATCTTGTGGTATTTGATGTTCTGTGTGAGCGCTCAGTCATTAATCTCACAACACACACAGTTCAGATTCAGACGGTGTCACGGATCACAGCGGCACAGCGGCCATTTTTCTGAGAAGCCCTGAGCTGAGTCATTACCGGCTGAAAATATTTTTCTGATTTAGAAGCAGAACGACTCAATATCCCACCATGAAGATATTCCTGTACGTTTTGTGATAATCATTCTGTGTTGACTAATTATTTTCTCAAGACCACAATGTGACCTAAAAATTGCTGCTTGCTTTGACTATATCCTACACAGACATCTACATTTATTAGAAATTTAGCATGAAACTGACCTTATAATAATTTTCATTCCTTAGACTGTGAAAACGGTAAAATTAATAATGCGGGAAATAAGCCCAGTACCAAAATGAACCACAAAAAGAAATGAACGTTTTTTTTCCGCTCTACTCTGAAAATGAACCACTAAAAAACGTGACTGTCTGTTCGTACCTGGCCTGCTGGATGCACTCCACCCACTCGTTGCAGTCCGACTCATCCTCTGACCGCAGCTCCAGAGGTTTCTGACCTTCATGACCAAAAATGACCAGGAAGTAGTGCTGCGGTGAACAGAAACAAACAACCAGTCAAAACCACAAACTAAAGTTCCATCTGCTTGATAAAAAATGACAGATGCTAACAAAAAACAGTTCATTAAAATTATAAAAAAAGGATTACAGTGAACACCAAAGCACAAGTAACAAGGCAATAGGGAAAAGTAAAGTCTGAAAGTTAATTTAAAATTATCAGTGTATTGATTACAGTTTCCTGGCCGATCATCGATCTTCAAAAAAACTGACCATCTGATTCTGATTTTGGCTGATGCTGATTTTTTTTTGTCTGAAAAGTTGCTAAATTTAGTGACGAAGCTGCAACACTGCAGAGACTACAGATAACCACAGAGGTGCAACATCACCCGTCTTTTAATGCAGAGCTAAAGGGCAGTGGCTGGTTTTTAGACCTTTCCTGAGGAGAATAAAATCGGTTTCTCATGGAAGCATCGGCCAATCGGCAATCTACCAAAATTATGGAAATTGCTGCCAATTTATCGGTACATGACAACAAAAATATACAGAAACACAAGAACTAAAGAAGTCACAGTAAAATCCAAATGACACATTTGGATTCCAGATCTTTTTCAGGCTCAAAATCAAGAGCACTATTTTGTAAAGTAAGAATCATATCGTGATCACAGTTTGACTAATGGATTTATGAAGTGAAAAACTTAAACATTATTTTAAAGTCAATAAAGTTTTAAATCAGTAAAGTCGCTGCTTGAGCTGGAATGTTTTAGTCTTAAAAACATCTAACACGTTTTATACCAAACTACTTCACTGCAAGTTTGAAGCCAGCTTGTTTTCTAACCAATGAAGCCTAGGCGCAAATTCAAACTGGGAGACTCTTTAGCCACACCTGCATCATCCAATTGGTGCGCGCCGCTTACGTCCAATCACCGAGCAAGCCCCAGCTGAAAAGGACCTCCATCCATGGCTTCCTCCGCTTTTCAGCCGAGCTCATCCCACCTCTGCCCCTTCTCCACCCCCACTCTCCTGGCTCTTTGAGCCCGCATCCTTCACCGACCTCCACCACCAGTGTCGGGTCCCGGGGGATGACGTTCCTATCCAGCATCGGGAATGTTCATCCGAGCTTATCGCAAATCACAGCTCGATGTCCTCAGCCGGGGCCCGAGCGCCAAAGACTTTAATTCATGTATGTCAATAAACTCTTCTAATCATTTTCTGAGTCTCTCCAGATTGAAATGGCGTCACAACAGCAACAATTTGAAATTGTTGCTGTTGTGCTTTAAGTAAGCACAAGTCAACGATTTCTTTGTTGTTTTGTTTCTGGCTCTAGGACTTGAAGACAATAATGTTAATGGGACTTTCTTTTATATCCTCACAATTTGGTCTAAAAACCAAATTGTATAGTTAGGCCTGTCACAATAAGCAATAAATCAATAAACCAAAAAAACGAGTTCAATAATTTCCACTTGAATGATTTATTGTTTCTCTCTTTTTTCTGTTTCAACCGAAGACTGGATGATAAAAGTCTTCAGTCTGGTGATCTGGTCTCAACCAGGCCTTTTTGAACGACAATTTTGTTTCCAGATACTTCATCATTTTATTTGTTGTTTCTGTTTTGGATATTAAAACGTCTTCCAGTTCCAGTGTTAAATATTCAGTAGGATTTAAACTTTATTGGTCTTGCATCATTATGCGATTACCATTATATTACTTGAAAATTGCCTCATACCAACATAATTATCTTTTACTCCAATAACTTCTGGGACAATTTATCATCTGGCAAAATTTGTCATAGTGGCAGGCCCAGGTATAGTAAATATACCAGTGCTTTTAGTTAATCATTCATTTATTTTATCATTTGCAATGAAATACGATAACATAAAATGCAACGCCCACAGCGTAGCTTATTTTGCTACACTGTGCCTCAGAGACAGACGGCCAGTGTAGTAATGATGTAACGATAAGAGGGTGAAAGATATTTGCTGGCGTGTGCTGGCTACAAACCAGAGAGGCTTAAGGGCTTGTTTGTGTGTTGGGGGTTGGGGGGGAGGGAGTAAGGGTTTACATAACCACCAAGGCTTGTACAGCTCCTTGTATTGCTAATGCGGCTTCCCCAGCCACAAGCCTGCATTAAGCTGCAGGATAACAATGAGTGAGACGGACAGACAGAGAAAGGGAACTGTAAGCGGACTTGCCCTGCATTCAGAGGGCGAAAAAAAAAAAAGAAAATCAGTTCATCAGTCTGACCTGGACAGAGCATGTCATTTCAACCAGTGTTTGGTTTACAAGATCTGGTATTATCAATGCACACTCATCAGATCTCTACACCGTCCCGAGCTACTCAACCATTTTCACATCACTTACGCAGCATAAATTAAAAACATAAGGTTGTCCTTAATGTACTACGCTAGTAACTTAAACTTGTGGTGCTTTCCGTAGTGTGGAAAAGTGAATGTATTTGTATTGAAAGTATTTAGTCTGAGCCTTTTGGTTCAGTCTTTACTTTCACCAAACCAACAAAACACATGCTGAGTTACAAATTTAGGTTCCTCAGTCAATTACACGGATGGAGAAAGACAGGTGGATCTATCAAATCCACAGGTCACATTCTGAATGTTGCCTTTTGTAGTCTACCATCCACTCCCATTAACAGACCTAGGGTAGACGAAATACATATATACACTTACAAATTCTATAAAATAGCTGGAACATTAAAAATATTTCACTAAAAGATGCTCAGGCCCCCAGGAAATCTTTTAGCCTGAGCACCCTGTAAAAGAAGAAACGTCTCTCACCCTCTTTCACAGATTAGTCACAATAATACTTATATTTTAGCCATTAGTTTGTTTCATTAAGAGGGCAGGTCATCATCAGCACCAGCTGAGAAGCTGCCTAACAAAACTCATAAACTAACTATAAAATACTTCAATCTGCTTCTCCTTGTAATTCTATCATTTAAATTATTCAAGCATCAGCGTTTTAAGTGTACCAGAATAAGCAACGGAGACCTTCGTTACACTGGTCATACTTGTACTCTCATCTCTTACTGTGATAAATCTTGCAACCTCACAAAAAAAAAACAAAAAAAAACAAAAAAAAACTGGTTTGTTTACTTCAAGCAAAGGAGACATGTTGAGCACTCTCGGGACGATGTTAAGACCCCGGGGTGAGCCACGCACTGATGCATAAACAAACAAAAAGGCCAAGTGAAATGTCTGCAGGATTTCAAATTTGCACTCAAACTTTTCTGCACTGTAGCTAAAACGTCACCACTGATGTACTGATGTACAGCACAGATGAAAAGAGAGGAGGACAGTTAGGGCTTTCGTTTGACTGAACATGAACCGCAGAGAAACACAGGCTGACCCACACACTGCACAGTCAAAGGAAAGCTCCAACCAGGACAGGTATCCACAGAGGTGGTAGTTTCTCTGTGAGATGTGGTTGTGCTGGCTTGGTATTCAGAAAGTGTCTGCAGGCAAAAGGGTCAGCAAGGATGCTATTCTTAGTGAAGCAGAGCCGCATCCCAGAACCGAACAGAGCAGCTCCACCTGCCAAGTCACAAAAACACAAACAGTCTGCACCTTCAAAGCAGCTCCTTGGTTCATATGTGATTTGTCGCATAATAATACGCCAACTCCACGATTTGTCTCAATATTGGTGTTGGGCTTCCACATCAAACTTACTGCATTCAATCATTTTCACAAGTTCAAATCAGGTTTCTGAGAAGCAACGCGGGTCAGAAAAACTACGACAAAAGCTATAAAGCGCATAGGCCCATCCAGAAAAATGTGTCAAACTAACCGTTATGTTAATTACTATACTAACTTGGACCGGTGGAGGAGATTCAGTAACGGACAAGGAGAGGAAATTAGCGACTCAGGGGGTTTATTATTGTCGGAGGAGGATGATGAGAGAGACGTGACCAGGGACAGATGGAGGAAGAGTTCAGATTAGCTGCTGCTGCCCAGTAAGAAGGACTGAAAACGTTCATAAAGAAAAGGTTTCATGCAGGCAGGAAGGGAGGTGTGTGTGAGGGGGAAGCTAACACTGAGCTCCAGGTAGTCAGAAAAACTCTGGAGTAACACAAGAATGATGATGATGATGATGGCCCATGGAATTAATAATGAACACGTTCTGAGATATTTTAGTAATAATTGTTCATTTCAATATAACACATAATAAATAAGGGAAAACAAATAAAACAGTTAGAAAACAACTTTTGATGTAATTTAAAAATATTTTAAAAATGACTAGACACATTTTTAATAAATACTATCAGGGAGAGTTGTTGCCAAAATTTGGAAATGTTCAACATATGATTGCAAGAATGTTAGGGTTGTTTAGTTAAAGTTTGCTGTTAGTAATTACTTCAAATGAACTTGCTGCACTACAACCTTGTTAAGGTGTCCATGCTTTATGTGAAATTATTCTGTATATGTACATCTGTATGGTAAACTTATTGTCAGTAAATTGTTTTTCACAGAGTTAAGAATAAATCATACATTTTCTATAATTTGCTTGAACTTGTGCCTCTGTGGCTGGTGGAGAAAATGTTTCATTTCCACCCCTGGTTGTGCTCCAGTAACATGAGCCTTTCTGATGTGAGTTAAAACACAGCCTTCATCAGGCAGTCACCCTTCCTTCTTCAACTTTTAACAACTGCTGCAGCTGATCCAGAACGCTGCTGCTGGCGTTCTCACTAAAACCAGGGCGATAGATCATCACCCAGTTCTACAGTCTTTCCACTGAGAGAAGAGACTTTAAAATACTTAGTTAATAAATCTCAACATGTTAAAGATCTGTTGTTGTTGTTGTTGTTGTTGTATCAACCTTCTAGACCTCTCAGGTCTTCTGGTTCTGGTCTGATCTGCAGAATCAGAACCAAACATGGAGAAGCAGCATTCAACTTCTATGCACAACAAATCTGGAACAGACTTCCACAAAACTGCATTACCGTTCCTCTAAATCAACGGTAAAGCCCCATTTGTTTAGAGTTTCCTTCTCATTAATAAGAAGTGGAACATGTATTCATTCTAATCTGGATTGCAACTTCTTTATATTTTGGCTCTTCATTGTCATTTTTCTGTTTGTTTTTCAGGTTATGTTTTTAGCACTCAAAGCACATTGAATTGCTTGATTTGCTTAAATTAGCTATATAAATTAACTTGACTTGACTTAACCATCATTGTACCCTTCGTAAGTAAAAATGTAAGGTGGAATAAAAGAGCCTGTCCTGATGCTTCGACCTGGAACGTGCTGCAACAGGATCCAGGGCTGCCAAGACTGATCCCACTAAAGGGATTACAAATTTATTTTAAGAACAATGAAAAACACCCTGAGAAATGCGTTCCCAGTTTTATGTGTTACCCCGTTTGTGTACAGTGGTGTAAGGTGTTTGCTCCCTTATTCATGTCTTCAGTTTTTTATGTTTTGGGGATGACATTACAGATCTGCTGTACAGAAACAGGTCCAGTTTGGGTATGAGTAACTGTCGAAGGCAATTAAAAAGAAAATTAGTCATTTAGATTAAAATGACCAAGTCGGAGCTTCACCTGTTTATCAGGAGAATAATAATCAAATAGTTCAAGTTCAGTTATTGCTTATAAATACACTCCTGCTAAGGTTAAGATTAAGGGTTAAGTCCAGTTTTTTCAACAGCAAGGCGCTACACATCTTTAAACTAAAAACCGACAACTTCCTTTATGTCACACATTCATGCAATGACGCTCTTCTACAAAAACTGAAAGTGGGTTAATGTGGTGCATTGTGGGATTAATAGTTCAGTCTTATATCAGTCTTTTTGTTCGCTGTAGTTCAGTTCTTCATGGCTGTAGGCACAATGGATCAAACCAATTTTAATGTAGGACGAAGAACACTTGAATACATAGACAATGTAGTTTTCAAGTGATGCATCCATCCATCATATCGTTGCAGGATCATGGGTGGGGATCCCCAACAATCACTGAGTGAGACCGGGTACATTCTGAAAAGTCTAATTTGTTAATTACTGCAAAACTGGAATGTCGGAAATAAATATGTTTAACGGTAACACAACAATTAAAAAAATTAATTAATTAATTAATTTCGATAAAATGTTTTTGTCCTAAGATGAGATGGACAGAATGATTTCTGAAGGACTTATTGCATAAACAAGCTCATTGATTTGGAAATTCTTATTAAATGAAAACACTGCAATTGTGAAATTTGATTTTTTTCAACACAGTGGAGAAATTTTGGCTTACTCTTCTTTGCAGAACAGTTTTTCCTCAACCACAATGGAGAGGTTTCAGTCTTGGACAACATGTTTAGGTTTCCAACAAAGCATATTAATCCGACTTAGCTCCAGACTTTGACTATGCCCAAGATCATCCATATGTCAACGTCAACATAGTGATTGCAACCTTGAAAATCAACATTATAAGTCAAACTCCATAGACGCAGGACACAGCATGAATAAAGATACAAGCAGAGATATGGAGAGCAGAGTGGACATCAAAAGAGCTGAGTAATCAACTGAGCACGGAGGCTTTGATGTTCTTAGATCTTTTGTCTGACTTTAATGTTTCTTCATCAAAAACATCCGTCTTAAACTGAGCCTGCTGACAGGGTGCCTCATTAGGCAGAGATCAAACAAAGCTCCGTCAGCAAGCTTGTCACCATTGGTCTGGATGTGCTTCACGTCAGGACAACATCACTGTAGCGCAGACCGCTGCAGAATCCTAAAGCAAAGGTTTAAAGTTTACGTTCTAACAGAACATGCTTTTAAAAATGACATCAACTCTGTATGGCCTCTGCTGATACTAAAAATGTAAACTATCTAAAACAGAAGCCAAGTTTGTCCTCATTGTAGACTTAGCAGAAGTACTAAAGTAAAGTTAAAAAAAAAAAAAAACTCGGAATTTGCAAAAGGGAAATTACGGATCTAATCAGCCATCTCTGCCACCGCCGGCATGCTGCTGTAAAGCTGGAGGCTCAGTCAGTTAGGAGGTTTACGTTTTAGACTGATGTGTGCGGTCTATGAAATTATGTACTTTGTCAAATAAATTCGTGAACAAAAACTATCACAGTCCTATTCCACAATAATCCTAATGCTGCATCATTCTTCTGCACAGCCGTCAGAAACTTCTGTTAAGATAATGAACAGCTGCTGTGAAGCATTTCAGCAGAAAATCAACGTTAAGTCCCACCAGCCTTCTTTTGCAATCACACTTTATACACAGTGTAAGCAATGTTTTCCCTGTTTTCCCCAGTTTTAGGTCATACAGTGGGGAAAATAAGTATTTGATATGTTGCCGATTTTCAGTTTTTATTTTTGAGCTTGTCGAGATTGGAGAGGTCTGTAATTTTAATTGAAATTAAATCTCAATTGGGAGAGAGAATCTAAAAATAAAAAATCTAGAAAATGGCCTTGTATGATTTTTATTTTAAATCGATCATTTGCGTTTTATTGCATGTAGTGCAGTTGTGTGAAAAAACATTTCATTTTCAACCTTTTTTTTGCCAAAAAAAAAGCCTTTTGGTTTTCTCCCCTAATGCCTTAATTTGAAAACTGAATTTTGTGTTTACTTGTGTTGTTTTTGACTGATGTTTAGATGATCTTAAACATCACACTAATTATGTTCAACATCATAAATATGATGTTCAATCATACCAGTTTTGGTATAGTTGAATTTCTGTGCAAAAAACAGAAATCAGGAAGGGGGGACAGTCTTTCAATCTTTTGTATTTGTGACCCAATTTCCAACCCTTGTAAATCTCTATCAGCTTAAAATGTACTTAGTTTTTAATAATAATGTAATAAAGAATATTGTAGGGTGGTGCAGCTGTTGGCAGCAGGAAGGCCTTTCTGCATGGAGTTTGCATATTTCCCCGTGTATGTGAGGTTTATGTCTACGGCAAATTCAAAAATAACCAAGTTAGGCTAACTGCTCTAAGTCGCCCTTAGGCGTGTGTGCCTGGTTGCTTGACATGTGTGAAACCTGAGCAGGATGCTGCGTGCCTCTCGCCCCACTGGGGATTCAGGAGAAGCGTGTAATATCACTACAGATGCTTTCAATCTTTCATTTGTTTGATTTAATTATCTGCAGCTCTTGTTAAAGATTAAGTTGACAATGAAATCAGGTGAAAATATCTTCATACATCCAGAAGTTAACAGCCTCTAAATTGCAAAGAGTCAGTCCCCCCCCCACTGCTCTTGTTGAGAGCCAATATGATTTCTATCAAGTTTCAGAAATGTGGGCTATGTCAAATTAGGTCTAGGTTTTAGAGCAAAGAAAAACATAAAATGTCTAGAAGAAGAAGAGACTGAAAACAAAAACAATGGCTGAAAAAAGTCTTGCACAATTAGTGTCATTTGTTGTGAAAATACTATGTAGATATTACTAGAAAAAACACCACCGAGTTCTAAGACGTTTTTGGTCAAACTCATCTCGTCCACTGTGTCTCTGATGCAGGTTTCACACACCACAACTAAACAATGTAACTTTAAAAATATTACAGCTCAAAGTGCTGATGGGAAACTTTTAACACCTTTTAATACGACATAAACTGCCTCATAACTCAGTCAGGAATTCAGTCACTGTTGATTTGTCTTAGAAAATAAGAGGTTTATCTATCACTATTGCATGTGTTTAATATAAAGCCTCCTACATGGCTTTGAATACTTCCAATTAAGGCAAAGAACGCAAAGCAGCTGTATTTAATCATTAAATATTGCGCTATTTATGGAACCTTTCACATAAAACATTCCTTTATCTTTCACTTTATGATGTGAACTGATTATTTTTGGCACTGCTTTGATTGTGGTGTAAAAACCTTAACCACAGTGAGCTGGAGGCTGGCTTCAAACAAAGCTTCTAATTATTCCCCCGCACTCTTGTCACGCACCTGCTGTTTCTCCGTGGGCTCCTTGCTGATGGCGGACACCTTGGGCGCAGGTGCCCGCTCGCACGTGCAGCCCTCCAGCAGGTAAATGCCGGAGGGCCTCGCGCTCTGGTCGTTCTCGAAGTAGAAGAGCACGTTCTGGTACAGGGCGAAGTACTTCTCGGTCCAGCGGCTGTTCTCCGTGGTCTTCTTGCTCAGGTAGCCCCGCTTCGAGCCCTCTTTCCGCGCCACCACCGACAGATAGAGCGCGTGGCCCTCGTTGTACCGCACGCTCTTCTGCATTTTACGACGGGCTCCAAGTTGAAACTTCAGGGAGAGGCCGTCACACCGCGGCGCATCTTCGATATGCTGCTGCTGCTGCTGTGGTTATTTTTAGCGGGCTGATGCCAGAGGGAAGGCGGTTAATGTCTCAGTCTGTTGGAGAAGGTAATCCGGGCTTACCATGATATAAAAAGTTGGAACGTCCCGCCGCTCGGCAGTTTAATGCGGAGTCAGTAACTACAGCAACACTCACTCTGCGTTTGCATCCCACGAAACTTTCCGAGAGGAGTTGAGCCGGTTCGCGCGCGAAAGTAATGTAAAGAAACATATATATATATATATATATATATATATATATATATATATATATATATAGAGAGAGAGAGAGAGAGAGAGAGAAGAGTCCACAAAAAAGGACAAAGATTGACACACTCACCGGCAGCAAATATGAAAACAGAGTCGGAGGAACAGACGGTGAAAACAGAATCACAACGGAGATCAGCCGTAATCGGCTTTGACACGCACTTAAAGAGACAGGTCGGTGCCGCCCTGCTCGGCGCGCCGCTAACTGAGGAGCGCAGCGGCAGCGCAGCGCAGCGCGCGAGCCCCGCTGTCGATCCTGAGAGCGCAGGAGCACTGGAGCGCGTGAGCCGCGAGAGCGAAGCAGAGACGTTTGAAGTGGGGAGGCGCAGGTGTTGCAGTGATGGCTGCATCCTACTCGGATGCTGCTGATGTGTCTGTCAGGGAAGGTTAAAGGAACCTGGATTTATATTTTATTTATGTTTTTATTGTATTATTATTATTGTCTTTAATTGTTGTAAACAACTTAGTTTAGTTAGTTTAGTAAAATATTACAAACTGATACTCAGATATTTGCTAGAAATTGTCAACTCTGTATAGGTTTATATGATTTAAGCCTGCAAGCCTCACTAGGTCCACAGGTTACAAATTAGTTGTGGCTACAACATTTGTACTAGGCTATATAAAAAGCAACACCCACTACCTTTGTCCTTTTGGTAGTAGTAATAATAAAACACATTTTAAAAAATGCAAACGTTATTTACATCGACACAACCTGTACATTTGCCAGTAAAAATAGACACCACGGGGATTATTTATGAACAATTTACAAAAACACCTTGTTTGAGAGTCAGTTAACAGAGCCGTTTTCCAAAAAACGAGTTTTTCCAGTTGTTGGGAATGTTTCCATGCAGAATGCAAATCCTGTGAGCACATACAAATATACTTTCATAAATTAAGAGGATTAGATTTAACATCAGAAAGGTCAAAAAACCATCTGGCAGCCAGTTTACTCTTTCACCATAATTGAAGCACGTTAAAAAAAATTTAAAAAAATCAAGATACTGTGTATTCCCTGCCATTTACATTTATTTCTGTTTATATCAGGATTACACAGCTAATGAGACACAGGACACCAGGTATATACACCCACCTCTCCATGAGGAAAACATCCTGATTGGTGAATTGCAAACACAACAATTATTTAAGTTGCTGACCCTAATTTTTCTTTTTTTTTCAGGCACATTTTACCTCTATGTGTATCATAGCTTTTTACTTTATTTTCCATTTGCTACAGGGTGTAAAACTCCAAATAAAACATTCTGATAAAGAAGTTCTTCCTTTGTCTGCAGCAGAACTTGGACTTTCCTGATTGGACCGAAGTGGAAGCTTGTTCTCGTTTGCGTAGTTCTATGGAAGGAGCCTCATCAGTTCACTCGTCTACATGCACTCAGTTACAGGCATGGAGGGAAACTGTGCATAAATAGGCATTAGCATGGTTTTACATGCAAATAATTTTATGCACACAGATTTCATTTTTTTATTTTGAAATGATGCAAAATAAAAGAATGAAATCTGGTATTGATAACATATATCAATACCAGCTGTCCATATAATTTCTACAAACAAAGGAGAATGAGTTAAGAGAAAAAGTGTGATAATTGAATTGAAAGCTTACCGATCATTGCTAGCAGGGCAACTATTCATAAAGCCATCTTTTTTTTAGATTGATTTAAAATACAGTGGAGTGATTCTTTTATTGTGTTGTTTACACACGCATGCGCACGCCCTCACACACACGTACACACACACATAAGTGAAGCGGTAAAAGCAGAAGTTTCTATTTTTGCAAAGAGGTGATATGCATCAGAAGATGGGTGTTTGTTTTGAAACTCCCATTCAGCCTGAAAGCACAAACAGATGTTGTAGTGCATCAGTGAGATCGCCTCTGTGTGTGTGTGTGTGTGTGTGTGTGGCTTTGTTTTTGATACAATGTAAGGACTATTTTCCAGACAAAAACTATGTTGTGGGGACCGACTGATCCTTATGGGTTGCTAAACCAGTATCCCATCAAAAGAGGTGCTGTTTTGAGGTCAGGGGTTATGTTTAGGACTAAAGTATTAAGAGCTGAGTTGATGTAAGGTTTAGGGTAAGGGTTAGGTTTTGAGTAAGGGTGAGGATTAGGCAATAGAAATGAATGAAAAATGAATGGACATCAATGCAAAGTCCCTGCAAAAATAGAAAAACTCAGCTATTCCAGTAGAAAACGTGAAATACAAATGTGTTGATTTTGATAATGATATAGCAGAAATTGTTACATTGGTGTTTTAGAACCAGTTTGATCAATTGTGTTCTGTTTGAATTTTGTTGTGAGACTAAAACAAGGAGAGTATAATAGAGTTAATAACACCAGGAGTCATATTGAACTGGTTGTTTTTGTCTGCTGGTGATATAATCACCAGTATGGGCAACAACATAGTAATGGAGATGCTCCTATGCTGCATTTCAGGGATGCTTATAACAGATCATCATACCTGCATCACAAAGACCAACAAACTCAGCAGATAGGTAAACAAGGACATTGTAAGTGGGTTTGGGTTATAAATCTTTCAATATCTGAATATAATAATGATTCTACAAAGCTGCAGACCTACTAAAACATGGCTGCCCTTCTAAAACTGACTGGTCACAAAGGAGAGAGAATCGGCCAAGAAGCCCAGGGTAACTCTAAAGGAGCACCAGAGATCTACAGCTCAGATGGGGGAATTGGTGGACATGATGTGCACTCCGAACCTCTGGAGTGACAAGAAGAAAGTCATTTTTGAAAGCAATAACAAGTCCTGTATGTAGTTTGCTACTAAACCAATTAGACACAATAAATATAAACCTGAGAGTGTCTCGAGCAGGACAACAACCTGCAACATACAGTCAGAGTAACAAAATAGGGTTTTTAGATCAAAACAATGTATGTGTTACATTGACCCACTCAAAGTTCACACCTAAAATCGAGAATCTTTGGCAGGTACTGAAAATTGGTGTTCACAGACACACTCTGTCCAATATTTTTTGCAAAGAAGAACGGGCAAGAATGTTTGTAGATGTGCAATGCTGGTAAAACCTACAGCAACTATAACAACAGAAAGAACATCTGGTTCTAAAAGTACTGAAAAAGGCAGGATTGACTTTAAATGGACAGTAGTGTGTACTTTAAAGACACACCTGCTCTTTCTCCATCTTCAGGAAGTCATCACAACATGGTTCCTCTATTAACCCTTTAACAACATTTTACCAGCGTTTCACTGAGAAGTAGCTCCTGTAATGAGCTCAGCAGATGCACCATTTCACCAGGCGTTTGCTAATTGCTGGTGGCTAGTCTGAAGGAGCTGAGTGTGCAAATCGTGGTGGAGGGCTGCTTTGTGAGGTGGAAGCATGGATGGATGGAAACTACAGCTTAACGGAGGAGCTGTGTCTCTAAGGCGGGGCTATGTCTACCCAGGCACAGCTGAATGGTTGCCATGAAGATTAAAGGATTTCTCAAATATGTATAAAAGAATCAAAGCAACACTCCAGCTATTTTTCTGATGAGGTATTAACATTAGAACATGATGTAAAGCACAAAAAAGTTGATTTTACAGAAAAGTTCCTCTTGAAGATTTTATTTTTATTTTTTGAAAACCATGGATTCTTGTTTCCTGAACTTCACAGTTCTGCAAAGCTTGTTGTACTTTTGTCTCATCTGACCAGATTGCTGTTTTTCAGAGTTTGTTTGCAGGAATTTAAACAAGACTTTTTACGGTATGAATAAAATAAATAAAATTAATAGATTTTATTTATGTTGCTTGATGTTGGTCTTGGTAAATCCCAATAAAATACACTGAAGGTAAAGTTTAGATTGTAAAAATAAAAATGGGAAAGTTCAAAGACTATGAAAACATTCTAACGTGCTGCCTCGAACTGACACAAAGAAACATTTTGGCAAGCTGGCCAGTAGATGGAGCAATAGTCCTTTTCTTTGTCCTACTTTGTGCTGTGTTGCCTGTGTTTTAATTGACTTGGCCATACTCATCAAAGTACAACAAATGTTTTACATTTGGTAAATTAGTGTGTGATAAGTAAATATAACATGAACAATATGTGTGATACAATAATAAAAAAAATTGTTTTTTAGAGAAGTTTTTAGTTCTGCTAATTTATGTTGAGGTTTAATGGTGCTAATTAAACATTAGCACCATTAGCAAGTATTTGCCTCCTCAGTTAAATACTTGTAAGTAAAAAAAAAAATTAAAGAAACAACAAAAGATGCAGTCATAGTCATGACATTTTTTAAAAAACTTTTTATTACTATTTTTGCAACATGCAGTTTGATGATGAAAAAACCTTGAACACACTCATTCACAATATTGTGACCAAGAATTTTGAAACACTTTCAGGTTACAGTTAACAAAAACATCTTTTAATTCCACAGTGTCTGCGTCTGAGGCAGTTCAAAGTGCAACAATTTTCCAATAAAGTGTTTAAAAATAGTTGGTAAAATTTAGATGTATGTGAACACATGGAATCATTTATTATCTTCAGGCAATGGTATTTTTCATTCTCTCATTATGTCAGTGCAGATCTCAAACTTTGAAGGGAAAACTGTCTGACAGATCTGCAAGAACCTGGAACAAGAAGCCCAACATGTTCTGAGAAAGTAAACAGTGTTTGAGCCAAATGGAGCAACTGCCTGTTCTTTCCACCAGACCTCTAATCAATCTTTCCCTCAAACACCAATCAGGTATTCAGAAATCCAAATTATGGATAAACTCACAGTTAGTTAACAGTGGGTTTATCTAGATCTTCTATCATCAGTTTAGAAATTTTGCCTCCATATTGATACAAAGATATTAAAAAACGTGATAATTTCTTCAGGGACACTACCAGGGCCGCTGCCAGGAATTTTGGGCCCCCTGACAAAAAATTTAATCGGGCCCCCCCATGCAGCTGCTGTTACAATTTTTTGAGTCTATCTGAACCATCAAAAGCATCACACATATAAAAGCTTGCAAATGCCTTACTTTCTTTGGTCCAATACTGATAACTAACACAATATTTACTGCTTATGAAAGAAAATAAATAAGTTGTGGAGGGCCCCCTGTCGGACAGGGGACCTTCAAATTGTCATAACCTTTCCCCATTATACGAAGCCCCTGGACACTATTGTTTTTAATGCTATGTTGTATAAAAAGAGTTGTATTTTTTTTCCACTTTTTTATGTTATTCAGTAGTTAGGTTATTTGTACGCTAGAGGGCAGTGCAGTGCCTCACTCGTCCTGCCTTTCCGGTGGAGAAAGGTTTGATTGGTGTCAGCCAGACATATTTTGATTGATTTTGTTTGCTTCATTTTGCTGCTCAGTGTTTGGCAACTACATGGATACTTTTGGTATGAATGTATAACATTTTTTTTTTGTAAAGTCAAAAGAGAAATGAGAATTTATTAGTTTGATTTTACCTCCCCGTCATTCCATAGGACTGAGTGGATACATATTTTACATGAATTTAAAAATATGCATTAGAATCTTAAGTTAATGTAAGTATTTAATAACTTATAAGATTATTGAGAAACCAGAGAAAATGAAGACAAACACTACAGTATAACTGAAAAGTTCATTTATTTCAGTAACTTAATTCACTAATCATATGATAGATTACACACACTGATGTTTTCCGTACAGATAGCTTCACTTTGTTGTATGTCCCAAACATGATAGAAATTCTCATTAGATAGGGATTCACTTCAAAACAGATATTTCAAGATAAAACAAAAATAAAATTACATTCAGTAAAAAATAACCCACACAATGAAACCAAACTGAATAGAACCAAATGAAGACAAAGTAACTGTGGAGACTTGTTTACATACGTTATTATAGAGGATAAAAAATAATGTTATTAGCATTTGAATCATATTTTTTCTGTTAATCATGCTGATTTCCTGCTTGCATCTAATAAAAACTTAAGATTATAATATTACAACAAATCAAAAAACTTTTTAATGCAGAAAGCGAGCCAAAAAGCAAAGCTCTCGATTTACCAGTCGATCTACGTTCCTACCCTCATCTATGGTTCATCTCACATATTTTATTCTTCATTCAGATTGACCTCGTAGAGACTCTTAGGTCAGTAGGTGGTTGAAGTGAACCCAGTTAGGAGAAGGTCCAGTCGGACTCCGGCTGCCTCCCATGTCTAGAGACAGCGGTCCTCATTCATCAAACTGCGGCAGCGTCAGATCTGATCTTAGACTGCTTGTTCTCTCGGGTCATCAGGAAACAACTGATCGGGTTCATGTTGGTCACAGCTCTCAGCTGGGAAGGCAGGTTAGTGCGTAGTTTCTCCTTAGTTGTTGAGGTTGAACTGATAGGTTACAACATGTCTGTAAACATTTGAATATACACTTGATGAAAAGGTTGCGGACCATGTAAGATGAACTGACAAGAACTTAGCTTACTTCTAACTTCCTTCCCCTTTTGCTTCCTTAAGTCAAGAATTTTATTTTGGTTTGCACCAGACTCTACAGGTGGTCATATACTGTAATTCTGAATGATTTATAGCTTAACTCAAGGCTTTACAATAACATGAATAGAGTAACTTTGTGGGATTCTGCAACATTTTTTCAACCTTGACGAGAGAAGGTTCTTTTTTTGTAGAAGTCCTCCTGCCTGGTTCTGGTTGAAAACTCACCCATCAGTCATAAATGACTACAGACTTGTTAACGTAACATCCCACATCATGAAGGTTCTGGAGAGACTCCTGCCATACCACATGAATTAGCAAACAAGCTCATCTCAAAACCCCCTGCAGTTTGCTTATTGCCATGGAGATGGAGTTGAAGACATCTTGTTCAACAAACCCACCGTCTGGACAAAGCATGCCACACTGTGAGGATCTTTGATTTCTCCAGTGAATTTAACACAATTCAGCCCAATCTGCTTTGTCAGAAACTCCAGAAGACACAGGTGCAGACCTCAACAATCACCTGGATCTATGACTACCTCACAAACCGACGACAGTTTGTGAGACTGAAGGATTGTGTGCCGGATCTGGTGGTCAGCAACACTGGAGCACCACAAGGCACTGTACTCTCACCATTCCTTTTCACTATCTACACTTTAGACTTCCAGCACACATCCGACGTCTATCGTCTGCAGAAATACTCAAGTGACTCTGCGGTTGTAGATGTATATTTTTTTCAAAGTCAAAAATAAGAAATGTTTAAAAATAATTGATAAAGGCAGTCAGCAGTCAGGTACAAATACAACAACACATAAGATTACAGTACAGAGAACTACAGGGTTTATCAAGCTGACTCAAAACCAGTGCTTGCATAAAGCAGTTCTCAACCTAAAAAAAAATGGAAACCGACCTTGAACACACTCATTCACAATATTCTGACCGAGAATGATGAAAACACTTTCAGATTACATTGAACTAAATAATTTTTTAATTCCACAGATTCTGTTAAAAATAGTTCATATTCATTAAAGGAAACCAAATTGAAGATAATCAGATAAAGGCAATGCGGCTATGAAGCCCTGCTAACTTAGAGCAGTTGTTGTAGAGGATACAAATGGTTTAGCTCATGCTTTCTGCTCACAGCTAATGAAAACACAACAATTAAAATTTGAATATTCTTCAAAAGAATGTTTAATAGCTGCTCAACGATTCAACATGAGGTCTACATTGCACTAATTACAACACACAAAATATTCTTCTGTTATAATGATGATGCAGTTTTTCAAGTTGGGAGGTCTGAAATGCTCTTCAGGGCCTCGTCATAGCTGAACAGCCGACATGCTATCTCATCTGTAGTAGATTTCTCTCCACACTCCATCAGGCATGCAAACCAGCCATCTTCAATGTAGGTCAGGTCAGAGTGACCACTGGGACCCTTGTTAATGACCCACGGTTGGCTCCATGCTAAATTAAAACGTCCAACTGATCTCACTAGGTAAATGCTCAGATATACTCCCAAATCAAGTCTTTCCCAATCTGACATCTGCGTTGTTGGGTGTGAAAAAAGTAGCCACTTTTCCTGACTGGGTTTTTCATTTCCAGACTGAGATGGGAAGGAAATCACACTCCCTTGGCAACCTTTCTGTAGTTCCTTAAGGGGTGTAACATTTGTGAGTGTATGGAAACCACTCTTATCTATTGTAGCTTGGACTCGATGGCCTCCCAAACTGCGAGCATTGCAATAGATCAAGCGCTCTCCATTGGTGGTATCCAAAATTTCAGTCATCTCACATTCCATTGATGTTTCAGACAGCATTTCCTCACATTTCCATGTGCTACCATAATCATCACTATAAAAGCAGAATGCATGTGGAGT
>CAEGAD010035841.1:0-13606 GCA_903067055.1 Poeciliopsis paucimaculata | reverse complement strand
TATATAGATATAAATATATATCATCTTGGCGAGGGTGGGATGTGTGTGTGGGGGTGGGGGGTATTTATTCCAACCATAGTCATAGTAAGTAGATATCTTTATCACGTGTGTGTGTGCTGTGTTTCTACTTGCGTGTGGAGCTGTATGACCCAGATATGGAAGTGTGTATCAAGGTCAAAGCGTGTCCACCAAATTAGACGGTCGATAACTACGCTGGTGAGTTTCTGCCTCAGGGCCGAAAATCACATTATTGTCAGAAATGTTTACTAGCTTACTGAGCAAAAAATAATAATAAATTATTGGTCGATAACTCGTCCATTGTTTTATTGCGGAGTTCTTCTACTGACGCAATCTGATGTTACAATCACGGGAAGATAAAAAAAAATGACCCTCTTTCAATTGTCTGACATATAAGAATGTATTTGTGATCTCATCTTTGCCAGGTTGTAACATTACTGAAGTCCAGCAAGAGTGCAAAATCATACAAATTATTACACACATTTACTAAACTAACATGAGGCCAACATTGAAATCACGTGTAACCCATTATTCAGTAACTAGACAACTTTCAGTAGGAATAACTTGAATTTTTGTGGGTCTTTTGGCCCACTTGTCTTCACATAACCAATAATCAGGTTTGGTTCAGGATAGCCATCTTAAAGTCCAAGAATAAGAAAAACTATTTAAAAACCATTCCGGTTTGAATTGTGTGGACTGTGAGGTAGAACCTGTAAAATATAAATAGATTAGATTTTTCCTTTACAGAAGAGAACTGTTAGTCATTAGTGGTATATAGAGATCACATGAGCACCAACATTTATACATTTAAACTTTTTGGAACTTACTGAATTGATAGAGTAGAATATTTGAAAATGTATGTATGAAGTTCATGAACATCTGTTACCAAGCAATATTCAGAACAAATCTGTAAAAAGAGAAAGCAATTATAACTTAAAAATAAAACTTAAATTCAGAACGTCAACAATTGATGCATTTCAATTGAAGGTTGACAATAGCTGCGTCTCCATTACTAATGTGCACAAAACTTTGGCAGTATTGTGCAAGTCTCCAAATAAACAAATTTTGCAATTGTGCAAGTGTTTTCATTAAAACAGAAACACACAATTAAAATCACATGCGTGTAAGTTTGTCCACATAAGTCATTAAAAAACAGGTACTTGCTGTCACCTTCTTGGTTGTTTCTCTCAGTAGAAGAGATGCATGTGATGCAAAAAAAACAAACAAAAAAAAACTTTTCCTTTGCAGTTTTTGCAAAGTACAACCAAAAAACCCACCTCTCTGACGCAAAACATTTTTATTAAAAATCAAAAGTTTTTTTTCTTTTTCAAAATTACCGTGTTTTCATTGAGCAAATTTATTTTCAGAATTCCAATTTGCACATTTACAATTATTTAGTTCATGGAAATGCAGCTACTGCAATTAACTGTCATTTTGCATTCAAACGATATTTGAAAATGAGACAAATCTTTTAAGATTCTTATCAAAACTGTTGTTCACATGTCCCTAGCAAAGATTTTTTCTTAAAGTCACAAAGCTTAAATAGTAACATCAAAGAATTCAGTTGAATAAAATAGAATTGAAAAGAAAAGAAAAGACTAAAAGAGAATAGAAATAGCCTTTATTGTTTCTCGGTGGTGAAATTCAGGTGTAATAAGCCGCGCTCTATGAAACCCCTTCAGGTTAATTGACATTCAGAAAGTAAATTACACAGAAAAGACCCAACTGCTACTTATGTAACCAGATATGCACTATTTAATGGTTATTTTAGGCCAAATGAATAATTTCTTTTGTGTGCTGGAATTGCATTTGAGTGCACTGGTTGCCTCACATTTTAATTAATGCACTTGGGTCTTTAATATGGATGTCGGTTGAGCCATATTGCGCTGGCAGCGGTTAAAAGAGAATTAATTCTCCACTCCAACATTGTCTGTTTTAATTGAATAAATAAAGCAGTTTCTTCCTCAAATAGTTTCTTTTTTTTCTATGAGGGATTATTAGAGCTAACCTTGATAATAAAAGTTAACTTTGATTCACACTCGTGGCTAAACAGTTGGAAGCAAAATGGGTGTGATGGGGCTTCTAAGGTGCACTGAATCTAGAGCTAAAAATCAAGCAGTTAAACGAAGTTCAAATACTAGTTTTTGTGATTTAAAAAAAAAATTTTAGTCTTTTTTTTTTTTCAATTTTTTCTCATGCTTTTCTCAGAAAAAGAACCTTAGCAGTAACCTGTAGTCACCGTCCTTTCAGCTCCAGGCTTTCCAGCAGACGGCCGCTTTTGTTCCCAGCAGCCATTGTGCTCATCAGGCCACTGAAACACATCAGACACTCAGCAGGTGATCATGTATTTGTCACTGACTCCACTTCCTGCTGCTTCCACCTCTGGTCCCTCCCTAACAACTCCAATGAAGTTATTGAGGCCAATCCCAGAGAGTAGACACAGTTCCACCATTCAGATAAGCCGAAATCATATTTTACTGCTGGAAAGCATGTCAGGTAAGAAGCCAGAGCTGCTCGCTTAAAGATTAGTTCTGGGAAACATTGAAGTGGAAGCTTGTAGGGCAGCAATTAGTTAAGTGTTTTAACAGCTTTTCTCATTTTGTTAGACCATCAGGTGAAACTTATTACTGTAATATATTCCAGATGGTTATGTTTTTGTTACTGTTATGAAGGTAAGCCAAGCCTCACTGCAAACATTTCTGACAAACCCTTCAATTGAAAATAATTTTAGTAAAATGCCAAACAAAAGTTTTTTTGTGTGTAACGTTAGTTGGAGAGAGGCACCAGCACCCATCACGACCACCCAAGGGTTAGGTGTTAGAAAATGGATGGATCAATAGATATTTTCTAAGACTGATATTTTAATAACTGCTATCACAAATAGCAGGTGTTGAAGCAAATTTAAAAGTCTACGCTACCCCATTTTTGTTTGAAAATAACAAAGTCGTATTTTACATCAAATCTGCTCACAGCTAACTAATTAAGTTAACTAAAGATAAAGCAATACAGTGAACACCTGGTATTCACAAGGGTTTGGAACAACAGCTGCCTGCAAATATCTAACATACACAAATACTTGAGACCTAAAAACGCTTCGAATGATCTATTTTATTACGCATAGTGGAAAATGTCTGCCTCTTCCACAGAAGCTACAGTTTACCTGGGCATACAGCTAATCAGCTTCATGGAAATTAAAGGGTGACCCTGGATTGGTTGCTTTGCAAATGGTAGCTAATAGCACGTAGCATTTAACATCCCCAGCTACATTTTCCTTCAAACAGTTTAGATATGAACTGTGCACCAGTGGAACAGGTAAACTTTACGTTCTACAGTAAAACTTGTGAATTATGAACTCTAAATGCTATTCTTCTATATTGTTATGTTGTAAGTCTTAAAGAGAAATGTCTGTTTCCTGAAATGAGTGTTAAGAGGTTCAAGTCTTCAAGAGATTGGAATTCAGGGACAAAGTTCCAACTGGTTAAATTTTTACATTGTAAGTATTTCAGAATGTCACAGTTTAGTCAATAAAACTCATATTATATTTAGCATCTACAAACAAACATAAGTAAGAGAAAAAGATGCAATAAAAGTTGTGAGGATGAGGTTCAAACTCTTTTTCAACCTCATCAGCTGTATAAAAATGATCCTCAACTTCTGTTGGTACTGATGCAGCAGGAGTTAAATGGTCATCATCAGGAACTCTCAAAGTCGTTCTGGCAATTTGCCGACTTAAACTTTTTTTCCACTTGGATACTTTCGTTTCACCCAATCTTACTGAACTTTCCGAGTCAGATTCAAACATTGATTCAAATGTAGAATCAATATTTAGAATTATTTGTTTCCAGCCTCGTTTGGTTGGATCTGACGGTGAAGGAAATAAATCCCTCTCTCTGGAGGAAACAGACAGACACCCCATTTCCTTTTGCCTACAGGTTTGCCAGGCCATATCTCAATGACATGGCTAAAAGAATCGAGAAATGGATTACCCAACGACTCCAACACCTGATGAATGGCCGCTCAAGCAAAACAACCAGGGACTCTGCCCTCTCCCGCTGGCTCTCTCTCTCTCTCCTTCCTCTTCTGTGTTGTTTATCTTCTCAATCATCTTTACAACCTGGGAATACCCCCACTTTTTCACAGGAGAGGGATCTGACATCTGGACTGTGTCCAGAAGATGGAATGTTTTGGTTGAAATGCCGAGAGGGAATGAGTTGCTCCTCTGGTAATTCGGATTACGGGTAAAAAGTAAACATCTAGAGGAGCGGCGATTTCCCGCGGAGGGAAGAGAACATGTCTGCGAGGGAGATTATTACTTTTCTGAGGCCCATAAAGTACAAAACAAGATGTATTTTATGTATTTTTATGAAACTCCTTTTTCATTTCGTGTTCAGGGACTAAACCGCAGGAACGAGATTTAAATGACGCCATGCTAGATGCCCACATTTAATATTCCTAAACTGGATTTACTCAGTATATTTTTAAAACTTACAGAAAATAATGTCTGTATTAATCAGGAGTTAAAAACATTTTAGGAAACTATGTCAGTTTTCACAAAAGTATTCACACCTCTTGAATGTTTTTTCACATTTATGAAACCACAAACCTCAGTGCTTTAATTTGATTCCACCCTTTTTGTGTAGTGGAATGTTTTCAGCCCCCATGAGTCAGCTGCATTACCTTTAGCTCTCTCTGGCACATTTCACATCTAAAGACCAAATATGGCCATCTATGTGGTTTGTGAGTGTGTTTTAAAGCAGGGCAATTGTAACAAAAGTAGAAAAGAATAAAAAATGGACTAATAAGGAACTTATAAAATAGTTGCATATTTCATAACCCTAACTCTAACCCCTTTCCCAGTATGCATTTCTTCTATCCACAGACGAGATGTGTACTGCAGGATTAGTGGTGTTATCTGGAGTGTGTCTGGCAGGTCAGGGGTCACAGCACCATCACTGCTTTCGTCGTCACCCAGTTGATCAGGGTTTGTTATACAAACACTGTCAGAGGTCGACGCTGTTACCGCTGCTGATGGATGACAGAAAGCCTTAAAAGTAAGGCCACTTGTGTGTCGGTGTGTGGATTGTCTACTTTTAAACAGATTTCTTAATGTGATACTGAGAACTTGCATCTGTAGGATCACCTGCTGATCTTTACCTACTACTACTTTATAACAGAGGATTTCAGTAACAATGAAGGATCCAGTTTAAAGGGCAGTCTATGTTTCTGTATAAAAGTGAATTTGTGTAAAACATTCACTTTAACTCAGATAGATGATGGTTAAAATATTTTATTTGCATTTCTTGTTGATTTATTATTGGGAATATGATACATTTTTTGGCCATCTAAGAAAAGGCCTATTGCACACAGACACGGACTATGTAATATACCATTACACACAACAGTATTAAGTATTGTTCCTTACTTTCACACACTGAATACATTTTTTTGATGTTTTCCTCCAGTGTAACTCTCTTGAAAAAGGTTGTATATCTCATTGAATGTTGTAACATTTGAAACCAGTTCAGGTGCTTTTTGTGTGCAAAGAGCAGCAAAGAACATGAATGTCCTAAACCAAGTAGTCTTATGACTAATCCTGGAGGCAGTCTGATTTTTTTTTTTAAACCAGGTCTGACATCTCTGAAGCTTCTGGTGTTGCACATTGGAAAGTTCTTGTGGTAAAAAAAAAAAAAGTGACAATTTTCTGTGACTTTCTTGACTGTCGCTTTTGTTGTCATTTATGCCGGCGCTACACCTGACAGCTGCTGGGTTGAAAGGCAGCACTGCGGCGCTGACAAAGCTCCATACACCCCGTTTATCTGTAGCTACGCCGTCTTGTGTCTGTGGGTCGGGGTAACTTGATCAATTATTAATTGCTTCAGTAATGGGCCCAGAGCTTCTGGAGTGGCTCCATGCGTCCCTGATTAATACAGCCACAAACTCTGAGCAGAGAGGGAGAGCAATCTAGATTAAATATCATAGAACAACTCGGGGGAAAGTTCAAGAGAATCTACGCTGGCAGGAGCAAACCGCTCAGGAGAAGTTAGCAAGAGAAAGACAGGAAGACAAACCGAAACAGAGACTTAGAGGAAGACGAGTTGTGGCAGCGTGAAAGGGAGTGAATTAACAGCCGGCAGAGGTGATGGCTCCATTGGTGCCTCACCAGGCGTGCTCTCGGAAATGGAGCAGCTCTGCTGCGCTGAGTCTTTGCTTAATAGTCTCCATCGCTGTTCTGAAGACCCTGATTAGCGCAGACTGGGGAGATTGACTCTGGGAGGGGGGAAAAAGTGTGCTGATGAATACAAATCTGGAAAGTGTCCTCAGCCCAAAGAGGGATTTGTTGCAGGCAGGTAATCAGGCTGTTGCAGGTTTATCAGAGCGCTCTGGGCTCGCCGCCGTGATGCATGTGGAGATGTTCCGACGCTCTCCTTCCAGGGGAAATATTGCCAGTCACTGCTGGTGCATTTACGGTCACTGCGGCACTCACAAAAAAATAAAATAAAAAAATAAAATAACCTTGCATACATTGCAGTTTGTTCCTACTTTAGGATATTACAGCTGTGCTTTTATGTTCATCACTGTCATTTTTTTAAGTATTCCTGCTGCTCTCAGATGTTCTCATATTTCAGATCTAAAATATTGGAAGGAAAATGCAGCTTGGAAAGATGAAATTGCTACTTGACACAGTATCAGTTGGTGTTTGCAGCCAATTCAAGAGCTTCATCCATTTTCCTTGACCCTGATTGGCTGAACCCCCAATAGTGGATATAGAGTCTGCTGGAAAACGACTTCCACTGTGTGTATTAAAGTATGAAGGTGCTTCAACTGTTAAAATAGACAGTTTTATAAGCATTTTTAGAAAGGATTACAAGTATTTGAAAGTTTTATCTGTTTCATGGGTGGTTCCCTGTCTCCATTTCCTTCCAGTCCTCACATATGACCCTCTTTGTCTTGGTTCACCACAGAAATCCCAGATAAAATCCACACAAGTGCAATATTTCAACAGCGATGAATACTTCAGGAAGGCTTGATGTTGTACTTAATTTTCCCAAATCAAATTATATTAATTATTTCTAATTCTGGCGCATACTTTTCCTAAGTCAAAAGGAAGGACCCTGAAAGACCTTAACAACATAAAGTTTCTCCCCTGATAAAAATTTCACAACAGATTTCTTAGTTTTCTAGTCAAGGTCCAGTTATTTAAGTGTAACCAGAGGAATGCATTGATGTGTAATCTTTGCCGTAGGGGTTACTGTTTCACCGCCTCTTTCCTAAAAGTCTCTGTTAAACTCAAAACGAGCATCACTGATTGGCTGAATGAAAGAGGAAGTGACCGCCGCTGGACGCCCCGGCCGTAATGAGTGAATGGGCTCGGTCTATTACAGCGGATTAGTTCATGTTGCCCCGGGGGCTCGTCCAGCCTGAAGCTAATGTCCTGTGTTTATCTCCTGAACATGACCCCAGGCACACTGCAGCTCTCTGCTCCTCCCCAGCCTGACAGACGCACTGAAACAACTCTCAGTCTCATTTGTTGCAAGTTCCTGAGAACAAAGAAAACACAGTGAACAGAACGACACCCGGAGCTCAGCAAGAACGAGAAAACAAATTATTTTTTATTCGTAAGACCTACTTTTCAAGAAACTGTAATTAATGTGCTGTGCTTGTTTGTGTTTTAACTAACATCCATTTTATTCTTTTTTTAATTATTTTTCCCCCAATTGCATAAGAACTGGATACATACAGGCCTTCTTTACCGGGATTTAAACCACATATTTTTTTTACGTAATCTATACCCTGACACAGTTAAAAATGATTAGTTTCAGTTGCACATTGTCCCTGCTGCAAATATCTAATTTCCTCTTTTAAAATGCAGATAGTCCCAAAATGGCTGACGGTTTAAAGTGCCTAAAATTATTAAATTCAATTTAGTTCAATTAAAAAAATGCTTTATTTATGCCAAAAGGGAAATAAAATGTCGCAAATCATCCAACTAAAATATCTTCAGAGTCGTGAATAAAATTATTTTGTTGGCAGGAATAATATCTGGTAGCAGTCAGTCTTGCAACAAATTTGAAGGACCCTCTGACTGAAGACTGATGACAATCTGATGATTGGCTTTTAGCAGAGACAGTATTCCACAGTAACATGTCCTGGATGACATCATCAAGCATTGGTTCTCATCCTCATTTCCTAAAAGGCATTAATGTTTATGAAATTTAAAATGTCTTAAATGCATCAAATAAAATGTAAGCTGACCTGAAATATATTAATCTAAGGTCCTAGATGTTATTGTGGCAGGAGTGTTTCATCTCATATATTCCGTGTAGTTTTCTTTTTCCTGTGGGACTTTTCTGTCAGGCAAACATTTGAGGCTTCTTCATGGCGTTCTGTGACTCGAGGCGGTTGGGGCTACAGGTAGTTACCATCTAATGCTTGAATTAGTTGCTCATTGCTAAGTAGAAATTCATCACCAGTTCGCTGGACAACATTTTTCATCTTCATTGGCACATTTGTGTTGCTAACTTTTGATGGTGTTATGTGAAAAAACTTGGCACTATGGGGTTAAAAGTTGAAAACCACAAATCTGCCACATTTTTGATCTGGCGTGGCTAAAAAAGCTTCCCTGAAGATGGCCGCCACTGCTACTGATCGAGGAACAGCGTTTGGTGCAACAAGAGCTCTGAAGTCTGAGCTTTTTGGTGGATTTTAAACTCAGTGGTCAAGTTCCAGGCTGACCCATCGAAGAATTTTGTTTCAACACTTTTCTCCTGTGGAGAAAAATACAGCTGGATTCTTGACGCAAGTCTTACATTTCCTTCATAATGGTCTTAAAAATGTGAGTTGGTGAAACCATGTGGTCAGAAAGCCAGGCGGAGCTCTTGTTGTCAGGGATATGATCCTTGCCTGATGGGTTTGATGGAAGAGAAAGTTTAACTTTCTCCTCTTTCTCTGCTCTTTGGTCCATCATGCCTCCCTTTCAACTCCTCTGAAGTTTGGGATCAGAGTTCAGATATTGTTGGACCTTTTGAGATGCTAAGCAGCTGCTCCGAGTTGTAAAAACTATACCTTCTTGCCACAGTTACGCATGAAAAAGAAGCAGCAGCAAAAATCCTCCCAGCTGCACAAGGTCCAAAACCAGAGGTAACGTCCAAACACACAATAAATACTTCAACCAAAAGATACATGAATAAAGAACCTCTGAGGGCTTTGCAGAGTTTTTCAGGGAATCTATTTCTCTAAATTTTTTTTTGTTTAATTGGAGAAAGTTGACAGCCTGCAGTGCCTCAGGAGAGCCAGTTACAGTTCCACTATGGATTCCTCTATGATGATCAATCTGTATTGATCACTTGAGGTCTATTAGCAATGCAGCTCAATTGCTCTGCTGGATGTAATCAGAGTTTGTCCCATGGCCACATTCTACCTGCATCTGACACACTGCCATTTTAATCGAGCTCAATTACAACCAGCTCATCTTTACTATAGCGATGTGACCGTCAGGCAGTGTTCTGCTGCAGAGACCCTACAGACACCTGTACTGTGCAGGACAGATCTGATGGAGATGTGCTGGGAGGATTTCAGGAACGCTGCTTCATCCTCTCCAAGCACATTGACGGACACTTTCATTCCTTAGTTGTGTGCGTGGGTGTGTGTGTGTGTGTGTATCGGTACTTTTTTCAGCATTAGCCCATAATACATGCTGCCATCATATCTGAACTCTGCTGCTAATTAATATCTATAAACGACACTCTGCATATAAATATATGAGGTGAGCTAACACAGGTTTAAGAGGACAGACATACACACTGAAAGCTAAAGAAATGTGTGTTTCAGGAAAGAAACACACATCAGTGTCCAAATTTCCATTCACTTGTAAGCTCTCGCACGCTTCGCTATCTCTTCTCAATCATAAAGAAAATACTGAGTGGTTTTAGATAACAAGCTGGATTTAGCAAAGAGGATGAACAAACCTTCGCTGTATTCCAGCTGAAATTGAAGTGTCAGTCAAAACAGACAACTTCCAGGTACCCAGAGGCTTTAACCAGAGATAATGTCTAAACCAGACAAGCGTCAACAGGGACTTTATTCCTAAGCCAATCCTTTAAACGGAAAACATCACAGGTAAACATTCAAGTCAAATCAATTTTGTTATGAGCCTGTCTGGTTTCTGAATGAGGAAGCTCTTTTTATTTATACAATAGATGTTTTTTTCATTAACCAGTTAGCACAAACACTGGCCACATTTATGCAAAAGTTATCACAAGAACAAAAATTGTAATATTTCTTAAAACAACCAAATCATCTGAATGAAGCAGCAGACGTTTATGTGTTTGAAGATGAGGGATGAGTCTCACCAAATGTTCTGCCACAACTTCCGGTGTTTTCTCTACAGCTCAGCCCAGAATAATTTATACTCCTGGTTGGTTTACATTAAAAATGGTCTTCTCTCAAATGTTTGCCAGCAAATGAAACTGGTGTCTCTCCAAATATAGAGTAGAAAATGAGCATGATTAAAAAAAAAGTTTTTATGTCGTTAAACGAAATTTTTACCCTTCAAAAGACCTTTACTTGCTTTACACCAATCAAACCCTTCATATAACCATTGATCAGAATCGTTCATGTTTCCACTGGGATTTTGTTTCCTCAGGACGTCTTAAAGGCTGCCAGACCTCCTCACTGTCATTCCAGTATTACATTCCTACACGTATTCTGCTGGATTCAGGTTTTATCTGTGACTGGACTACTCCTAAACATAAATATTACTTCCTGCCAGAATATATAGAGAGGCAAAACTAAGACATTATGTCAGACCTTTGTGGAACTACCTTCATTCATTATGTAAACAGGCAGCCAATGGGTTTTATCCTTCATAAATTGAAGTAGGAGACTTGACTTTGACTTGTATGATCTAGTCCTATCAGGTTCTTTTAACTCTTTATATTGTTGAAAAACCCAAAGTTCAAGGGTCATTATGCTTTGTCAGAGGCTATGATGCCTTACAGTCTAAGGTTTCCAGTGTTTTGTATTGGGAAACACAAAGACTTAAGCTCAGTCTTTGTCATCTAGCCAACAGTGCTTTATGTCTACACAAGTAGAAATTCAAAATTGAAAGCTAAAGAAATGTCAATATAAAAACATATAAATGAAAAGAGCTCCAATGCTTACCAAGCATGAGTTTTAATTCTTTCAGCCTTTAAGGCTCTATGGATTTAGTAATGGTGCAGAAGGTATGGTGGTCCAGAAGGGTCAACAAAATGCAAAACAAAAACAGCTTAGGACATTAAGTCACAACACAGCAGCAAAGGCCACAGTGGAAGTTATGGTAAGAGAGAAATACACCAAATAGAAGTTAGCATTTTGTATTTTATACTAAAACATAATCCATAACTTACGTTTTGGTATAAATTTGACTCTAAATTGTAATTGGAATTGCATTCATACTGTTTTAGCATAACTCACATTTTAGAATAACTTGTTACTTAGCATGTTTGTTTTAGCATAGCTTATATTTTAGAATTTCAATTTTGTCATAAATTCCATTTTAGTATAAATCCTTTATGGTTTTAGTTTTCTGTTGTAGATTTTGCATTTTATTGAGCCACCATTAGTAAATAATATAAAGGGTTAGCTAGACAGCTTAAATGAAAGATACTTTATTTTTACTTACAACTCCAAAAACTCGAGGAAGAAACTGACACAAAGTTTTGTCTGAAAAGTTTGGCTTTTGAAGTCAAGGCAGATACACCAGTAACACGTTTACGAGCCAATTAGCTAAAAGGCAGAAAAATGGGTTTGAAGATGGAGTAAAAATCACAGCTGCAGACACCTAGACATTTTGCAGTATTTTAGGTTAAAAAAGGTCAAATAAATATACGGGTGTTGGTAAAGAGCACCGCACACTCAGTAAATCACCACCGACACTTTTCTATCTTCACCACCTGCCAATTTCACCTTCATCTTGTTGTGATGGATAGAAAACTGTTCAGAGATCCTAATTCAGCCAGGCTGATTTCTAAAATACTTGGTGGTACCGTGTTGGGGTTAGCCCAAATGGATGGCTGAGCTATGAGGTTGTTGTTTATTTTCTCTGAGTGCTTTCTGTTTTGTCCTAATTTGCTGAAATGTGCAGAATGGAGGTGAAGAATGGAGCTTTGACCGTGAGACATGCAGAGGCTGATAGCAAACTAACAATCAATGTGAAGAAACAAACTGTTGAATGTAACAGAAAGCAGAAATGCTGCCGATGAGAAGCAGCTTTGATGAAAAGCCCACTGATGGGATCGTCTTTGAAATGAGACAGAGTCCCCAGTGAATATAATTAGACCCCATCCGAGAACACTGACCCGTTGTTCTCATCCTCCCAAATAACGAGCATGCAGAGGAAGTCATTGGTCACAAAATGAGCCTGGGGTCGCCTGTGAAGTCATTTAGCCGTTATTAGCTAATCTGGTTTAATCGTGACCTCCTCTGCTGCCCCGTCGCGTCCGTGTACGGCGCGCTCAGATCCAGAGCGTCACTGATCACAGATAATCAGCGATAAATCTCTGAAGAAAGCGTAAGAAATCAATATGCTGTTTGTTATAACAACGGACATATGAGGATTAGTTTATTGAGTTTTTCTACTGGAAAAGAGGAAATGCAGCATGATATGATTACATGCATTTGTAGTTTGTATCTCTGCTCTGTGAGGGAAAACTGAGCTGCAAAAGGAGTCAATAAGACCTGCTGAGAGCAGCATTATCAGCAAACCGCTTTCAGCAACCAATTAGACGGCATTGTCAGGAAAGTATTGATGTACTTTTGGGCTTGACATGATTAAACTAAGACGGTTGGTGTTTGGGTGAGACTATGGATTAGAAGTTACTGCTCTACAGTCATTTCTGGGTCTGAATCCTCAGGGATCATTTTTTTCTGCAAATTCCTGTACCCAAATGTCCTTACAAATGGTTTTATAAGCTCATTGAATGTCAAGTAAATGAAGAGTAACGATTACAGCGCTGTGTGGATTTTACACTTATATCCCTGCTTGACTTTTAATTTTTCTTGTTTAGACAGAATAGGTCACAAATTAAGGTTGACTTCAGTGAAGCTGTTTGTTTTTTTACCTTTTAATGAAGCTTTGGAATGACTGGAGCCATTCTATAGCGTACGTTTTGCTTAACGGAGCAAAAAGTACAAAAATCAAAAATTCGTTTAAACGTTGCGATGGACTGGAGACCTGTCCAGGGTGACCCCGCCTCTCACCCAGAATGTCGGCTGGAGACAGACCAGCAACCCTGCTGACCCCACTGGGAACAACGGTGTTAGAAAACGGACGGATGGACGGATGGATGGTTTAAATGTATTGATTGTCTCTATACAGGGTCAAAATCATTAATACATCTTCAACTGTTTTCCATAGAATCAGAATAAAATGATTCTGATGTTGGAATATATGCTAGAAATTAGGGGTAAAAAAAATATATATATATTTTTCATATTTTTGCAATATAAAAAAAATATAATAAATTTTAAAGAAATGAAGCCTAGGCGCAAATTCAAACTGGAAGACTCTTCTAACCCCACCTGCATCATCCAACCGGTGCTTCCTGCT
>CAEGAD010035833.1:0-55171 GCA_903067055.1 Poeciliopsis paucimaculata | reverse complement strand
AAGTAGTACAAATGTGACAAATTCATCGGTGGCTATGAAAAGGGTAATTTTGAAAGTTCTTCATGTTGGGACAATTTAAAACGGGAACAAATCTCCTGTGAACATTGAATTTGTGTTTTTGACCCAGTCACTTTTGGACAACCTCAAATGATGCATTCATGGCTCCTTAATGTCCAAGTGCTTCTTTTGAGGTTATCTTAATCTGTGACTTTAACGTCATCAAGAAACAACAGAAAAAATCCATTCTGTACTTGCTTCATGAAAGAGTGATTCCCATACTGTCGATGATTAAAATGCAGATTTAACCAGGCACTCACTTGATTTATGTATACAGTAAGTGCTAATCGTTGTGGTATTCTTCTCGTCTTTTTCTCAGAATGGGATCCCTTAACAGTCTTGCTGAAATTTTAATTTCAAGCTAAATTTTTAGCTCAGATCTAGATATTTAGATTTGCATAGATCTTAATATTTTAAATATTTAGAATTCAGACATAAATATTTAGATTTCAGTTAAATATTTAAATAGTTGAATTAAATATTAAGCTTAAAATTTAAGTTCAAATCTAAATATTTAGCTTCTCTTTACATTTATGTTGTAAGCTATGTATTTAGCTGTGAACTAAATATTTAGCTGAAACTAAATATTTAGCTTTGCTCTAAATATCTAGCTAATATGCAAATTTACTGTCATCTGTGCAGTGCAGCAGACAAACGACCTGTTTATTGAGGGCGTTTAGCAGCAGTCTCTTCAGCTGCTCAGTGTGCATTGTGCCTGTGCCACTCAGGCTGCAGAGCATACAAACCTCCTGTTTGTTGTTACCTACACACAGTAGGAGGATGATGATACTTTCATACCCTTGAAAATTTGAAAAACTTTTAAAACTGACAGTGAAATACTTTCAAATGGGTCCTCCCAGAACATAAATTGCATTTTCCCCCTCATTGTAAAAGGTCAATGTGTTTTTCTGAGGCATTCAGAGCCACAACACTTTCCTTCCAGGTCCTTTCACTTTTTCCAGGTTTTAAATCTAAGTTCAGCTGCAGAGCAGGTCAATAAGCCGCTGTCAACCAGCCAGTCAGTTTTACCTGTCGCTCCGACGCTCAGCGCTTTTCTCAGCCCTCTGTGGGGGTTTAGTATGTGCTAACATGACAGATTGAGCCCCCAGTAGGAACCTTAATTGCATCATTTCATGGATGCGAGTCAGTGCTGTGGTCTGGGAGAGTAAACAAGTTCTGAATCTGGGGAGGAATGAAGAAAGGAGGTGAAGGAATTTATTACGAAACAGAGAAAACAGATGAAATATCCCCAGATTTTTGGGCAGGAAGGTAAAATGTATTAATGAAAGAAAATGATACAAAACCAAAACATTTAAATATTAGTAGTGTCTGGTTAAATTTTAACTAGCACGATTTTTTAACAGAAGGTTTAGATAAATGCACAGAGATATTTGTGCAGACTAAATGTTTACAAGTCTGAGTTTGAATCTCAGACTGGAGTTATTTTATTCTAATAAAATAAATCATTGCTCTCAAAAAGCTGCTTGTGTTATGCAGATTGTGTTGAAGATTGAGTCTAAAAAATTGGGTAAATTTGGGTCAACTGAAGAAAAAGAGAAGACAAAAAAGTGGTTTTGCTGCCTGATTTTTTGGTAAATACTTTTCTTTTCAGATGAATTAATCTGAATTCATCTGATTGATTGAATGATTAATTCATTAATTAATCATTAATTAATTAATCATTAATTAACCTTTCATTTTGAAAGGACCCAAAATGAAAGGTTTGGGTCCTTTCATTTTCTGCTCCACTTCCAATTGTAAAATCTGACATAAAAATAAAATGTATCATCAACTTATTTTTCTAAATTAACTCAAATACAATACATACACAACCAATTGGGACATTTACAGTACAGTGGAACTGCTGCCTATTTGTGGTTTTCTGTGGAGCATTGCTTTTGCCTGTTTTTCTTAGGAATGTATTCAAAATGTGGTTATTTAAGAATTAAAAAGGAAACAGACTGAAATGGGACAGTCAGTGGTGAAATATCCATCAGTGTCATAATTTCTGTTTTAAATTGTTGAAAATGTGGAAAAAATCTTTTTGAAATAGTAAAACATGTATCAAATTCAACCTAAATATTTCTGAAATTAAATATCTTTATTTTATTCATGACACAAAGCAATTGTTTTCCTATACTGTCTTAATAAATTAGAATATACTTCTGAGTAAGTTTTGTTTGTCAGATTGAAAGGACCTTTTAAAAGTAACAACCTTAAAGTTATTAAACTTATTTTTCAATAAAAATACATTTCTGCTTTATTAAATTGGTTTGATGTAATAATGTAGTTTTAAATGCCAAGTTTTCATAAACTGTAAGCAGAAAATCACTGTAAATAACAGAAATAAAAGCTTTCAGATTATTTGTAACGGATATACTGTTCTTGTAAATTGACTTTTCACTGAAACTCGTACTTTCAATAAATATTTAAGCATCCTTATAATTTCTAATGGATTTTATTTTCAATTAAACCTTTGTACCATTTTTCTAAATGAGTTTAATCTGCCCCTATTTATTGCATCAATTTGAGATTTGTAATATTTTTCTGAAGCGGTAACCCAAAGATTGAGACGTTTGGGAAAATGGAGTTTCTGCAGAGCCTCAGCATTGTATCCAAATTCCAATAAAACACGTAAATCACAGTTTGAATATAAAATCCAGAAGGGAGCCAGACACATTGTGGACAGCAGGGATCCCTCAGTTAAAGAGACCTCATATGTTGACAAATGACATCAAACTCCGAAAAGCACCACACACTTCACATTTAGCAGTGATTTTTGTGGCGTTGTGGTCAAGTGGTTTTCTACAGTTAGATCATAGTGGAAACAGTTACTCATTCTGTAGGGAGAGTCAAATGAAGCAGAAGGAGATGTCTCATTTCTAATGAACGTGTTTTACAGAGACGGATGATATCAGAGCAACGGCTGTAGACTCGGGTTGCTTTTTGACCATTTGCTGCTGGTTGATCCCTGAATGCGTTAAACGGAAGGCAGCAGGAGGTTCTTTATGTTTCTACCAGATAATTCTTTTCAGAAATTCTCCGTCAAGTTGGACACGTCCGGTTTTTCAACTCAATTCAATTCAGTTCAGAAATACTGCCAAGTAAACTCCACTACCTCCGAATGCTACCAGAAGTCACTTTATTAATAAATGGAGTCCAGCTGTTTTTATTTTAATCTTAGTATAAATTCATCAGTTCCTTGAGGGCCTTCAAGTATGAGGAGCCGTTTTTAAAGTTACACAGTGAAATATTTTGATGATAATATTTGAAGTATTCAGAGTGTCATAAGAGAAACAATGGAAGTTTATTTTTCCAAGTCAAATTTTTACCGTGCTATTCATTCATTTCTAAATGTTAGCGTTTCAAACAAAATATTTGATTAGCAAGCTAAATATTTAGCTTTGCAACGAGTTAATTTGAAGCTAAATGCTTAGCTTCGCAACTTTATGAAGGAATGTTGTGATGACATGATGAATGCGCCATGTCAGAGCTTCTTAAAGAGACAGAGGCCTAATTTCAAGGCCTTAAATTGCAAAGTCAAATTTCATCTGTTATTTTTGATACATACAGCTTTTTTATAACAACTGAAGGTAACACAGTTGCTTTATTGTGCTATAAAATGGCACCATGTGACTAGAAAATGCACAATGCCACCCCTTTAAGATATTTATATTAAACACAATTAAACATAGAAACTGTTATGTTCTCAAACATCAATTATTACAAACATCAATAATGACATATAACTCATATACCTCCTTAACTTTTCCTTAATATATGTATACATTATCTTGTGATTGCCTGCTTTTTCACGCAGATGCAGTCACGTGATATATTCTGTACACCTGCAGCAGGACAACGGATACTTTAGCTGTTTAACTCTAACCCAGATCTCTAAGGATCTTCACTGAGAATCCAGGACAAGCTTTGAGTCGCATTGATCATGATGTTTGATCATTGAATGGAAAATAAATCCTGCATTTAAGAAAACCTACACTGTAAAAACACAGAACCTTACCAGGTTTTGTTCTTGTTTCTACTACAAATACCTTAGTACACTTTTTAAAAAAACGACAACAAAACCAACTTACAAGTAACATTTCAGAAAGATATAGGAGCTTAGTTTAGGTCAACAATTCCTTAATATTGATTTAAAAAATACAAGTTCCACTTCATTTATAACATGCAAAAAATGTCTTGCTATAAGTGAAGTAATCGGCCAGTGGAAGTAGTACTTTTTATGAAAATTAAGGAATTATTTATTTAGAATAAGGTTCTATTTCTTGCTACAAAGTTACTTGTAAGGCAATTTGGTCTGATTTCAAGTATGCTAAGATATTTGCACTAAAAACTAGATTTAAAAAGCATGTGGTAAGATTTTGTGTTTTTGCAGTGCAGATAAATACTCACCAGAGCTGGGGTCAGTTTAATCAAGGGATAGTTTTTTTTCTCCATCTTATTTGTTAATATTTAGCACAGAAACTCTGCATCAGTTGATTATTCCAACTGATACTGGACATTGATTACAGTTCACAAAGATCCCAGTGAGAAAATATCACAACAGAAGAGAATCAGGAGTAAATACAACATAATAAATGAATGTTCACTTTGTTCTGGATCAGAGTAAACACAGCTATTGTTTTCCCCGCTCTCCTCCCGTTACCCTATAAGTATGGCTTATGCTGACTCTCAGTCATGTATACAATATTATGGCATGCACTTCCAGTCTTCTCAGTTTTACAAATATTTGCTATACAGGCTCCTCATGTTTATTAAAAGTACTGAATTACACTGTTACAGAAAGACAGCCAGGCGAGGGCCCTTTGGGAGGGAAAAGGGAAACGATTCCAAATGAGAAGTAATGATTCATGCCACAGATAGTGTGTAAACTCAAATATATGCTGGACCTCGCAGCTCTATTGGACAGTTCCACTTTATGCAATTTTGATTGGACCTGAATGTTGCATAGACAACTCAAGATCGCGTTTCTCTAAATATGGCAGCGTGAGCACTTCTGGGCGTGTGTGAATGTGCGAGTCGGACCGGTTTGAGGTGGGTGGTCTCCGCTCACTTATCATTATACAACACAAAAGCCTCATTGGTATTTTGAAAAGGAAATTAATATTGCCATCAGCAGTCGCTCTTGCGTGTGTGCTTCCAAGCGCGGCTGTGTTTGTGTATGTCTGAAGCAGAGCAGTGAATTTCCACAGCAACGCAAGAATTTCCACCTTGAACTCCAAACGATACCATTGAGCTGAGCGGCGGCGGCGGTTATCAATCCACTCGCTCCTGCAGGTTTTTCCACGTCAGGCAGGATTTAAAGGGGAAATCTTTAAATCCCGTGTGTGTGAGTGCAATCTGCTTTGTCTGCATCCTTTTCTCCAGCATTTCGACCACGAAATTCCTAGAATGAGGTTAATTTAAATTTTTTTGTTGATGATATGAGGGAAACTTTTACCCTTGACATCATCATCTGCAACATGTATCATAGAATCCAGGTGAAATAGATGTTTCACTGCAAAAATGCAAAATATTACCAAGAAATTTTCACTACTTTATGGTGCTAATATATTAGTACACTTAAAATAAGACAAAAAAAAAAACTTGGAAGTAATTTTTTGCAAGACAAATAAGCTTGTTTGAAGTCAATAATTGTAGCACTAGTACAACTGGAATGTTTTTTCACAAATTTTTTTGACAAACTGTCACTAGAACTCAGTGATGGTATAGTTACTTTGAAAAAGTAACTTTAATTACTGATTACTGATTACTCCTTGAAAAAGTAACTTAGATTACTGATTACTTGATTTGGAAAGTAACTTTTAATGTAACTAAGTTACATTTAAAGTAACTTTTGTAGTTACTTTCAGCAGCTGCTAACAACGTTCTGGGACCTGTGAAACTTACATTGATCTTTCCCAATATGTAATTGAAAGTTATTTTGTAACGGTAACATCAACCATATGTCTCCATTTATTTTGTTGAACTGAAGGGGAAATTGTTTAATGGTTACAAGAGTACAAAAGAAAACTTTAGTAATTTGTGTATTCCAGCATTGGAATACACAATACAAGCGACTTTAGAAAAAAACAAGCCCAAAGCTGCTTATAATAATCGGACTAGGCGAGCGAAACTCAAAATAGTTCCTGTTTTTCCAGCAACAAAATGCGCATCTCCCTCTTCCCCTTTATGGGGAAGAGGGAGATGTTTCTGTCACATCTATACTGTCACATCTATACTGTCGCATAGAAACAGCGGTGTCTCCCCAAGAGCATAGAGGACATAACATTTAATTACAAAATAAAATAGTAATGAAAAGTAATTTCGATAAGTAACTGTAGTCTGACTACTGGATTTGAAATAGCAACGCGTTATATTACTCATTACTGAAAAAAGTGGTCCAGCGTCAGTAACGCGTTGCTTAATAACTTTACTATTCTAATGTAAAATCAATATGCATAAAGGCTTAATTTAAAGCCTTCTGTTATTTTGAAGTGTTGATTTTCTGAAAGCCTTTAGCACGACTGACCAGCTGAGCTAACCTACTGTACATAATGATGAGTTTTCATTGATTTAAGAAACTTCAATGATCTTGACAAAAGTGCTCATAATCTAGTGTTTTTCAAAATCAATATGCATAATAGTTTATTTTGAACATTTTGAAGTGCAAGAAACGTCAAACGAGTCTGGATAGAGGGAAAGATAGAGACAGATACATCCTGGATGAAAACCTGCTCCATAGCCTTTTGACCTCAGACTTGGGTGAAGGTTAATTTGTCAGCAGGACAATGACCCAAACTATATAACCAAGATCTCAGAGGCTTCAGATTCTGCCTGGGAATGTTCTGGAGGAGCAAAGTCATAGTTCAGACTTGAATCTGCTAGACATTTCTGGAGAGATCTGAAAATGGCAGCACAGCTGTCTCCCCTCCAACCGGATGGAGCTGGAAAAGAACTACCAAGCAGAATGACCCAAACTGCTAAAGGATAGGTGAGCTAAGCTAAGCTAATTGCTAGGTTAATTGCTGGCAAGCTAATTGCTACCAAATGATGTGAGTATTTATTTACACCACAAGGTATAGAGCCCTTGGTACAATAAATGACAAAAAAACATTTTTGTTTACACAAGAGACATCCTCATAACATTGTTTCTCAGTTTTGTATTTTAAATATCCATAAGCAAATAAACACAGAAATCCCGTCCCCACAAAAAAAAAGTCCTGAAGGCTTCCACATAAATTGCCTCACAGCAAGAGCTGTGAAGAAACATAAAAATACATAAGCCCCATATACAAATGTTAAAATGCATCACAAGTAGACTTACAGGTCACATGATGAAGGTCTTTCACGAACAGGCAGAACCAGGAATGCATTTTTTTCTTTTAACATACCAGACAAATATCACATTTAAATGTATTTCATGTTTAATATGGCATCACAAATGATGTATTACTTTATTTATTTTAATCATTTTAAGTTTTGATTAATTCGAAAACTTACCAGCAAGTTTTTGAATCGATTACGTCACCAGCTTTCAGGACTTCCGGTTTGCCACGTTGGACCGGAAGCACAGGAGTGGACGAATTTTTATTCCGTTGTTATTTTTGTTGGTTCCACGAAGAATGTAGCCACCCAGCGAAACGGTGCGACGAGAAAAACAACGATGATGTGAAACAACCTCGGATTTATTTTAGTTAGCGACTTCTGTTTGCGTCTGTAAGCTGACGGAGGGAAACGCCATCTTTAAACCGGAAGACAACCGGCTTGAGCAGCGGACCAATCAGGTGAGTCCACTCGGAGGAGCGATCCAGCGCGTGTCTTAAATTGTGAAGGTAAAAAAATAAATAAAAGTGATATCTAGGTTTTGTTTGTAATAAATTTACAAAAATCTCTAAAACCTTTTCCCACGTTGTGAAAATTAGATTTGTTTTGTTAAAGAGTCATAAAGTTATGAAAAAATAATACAAACCTTCCATCATTACGTCATTGGGAATATTTTGGCTCTTTTCAGGTGTCAGAAGCTGCTTCGATTCGCTTTCAAGTCTGAACTTGAGTCATCAAACCCTCAAAGTCTTAAGCAACGTCTTAGCAATTTATCTTTCATCTGCTTTAGTGTCATTCTTTAATATTTGAATGTTCTGTGCACTAATTCTAAAATGTAAATATATTAGTGTTTCATTAACTTTTTGTAATTTTATTTACGAAATGCTTTTGTAAATAGAAAGCAGACATATAAGTGTACAAAAGTAACAGTGAGAATAAGAGACGAGTGTTGAACACATGCTATAAATTTTAATAGACATATTGATATTTCTGAGGAGAAACAGAGTTATCCCTAGTTTTATTTACAATACAGGAATAAAAAAATGTCACATACAGTACAATGGTAAAAACAAAATAGAGAACTTAAATAATTATTTTATTTGTGTAACTACTTAAATAATGGAAACGGTTATTCTATTCACACCACGCCGTCTCAGCAGCTACAATGCAACTTTCACATTAAGTGCTAAAAAAGTTATGATTTTTTTTTTTTCATTTTACAGCATGAATATTCCATCCTGATACATTAAACCCAGGTAGAGCTGAGCAAAGCAGGAGATGAACGACAAATACAGAATTTATTGGATTTGCTTTTTAAAGTACACGTAGAAGAAAAACAAAACAAAATAAAAACATTTTACCATCCAAACTGTTAAACAGAACTGGACTCATTTTCATAACTTTGGGGGAAAAAATAAAATGGTCAATTAAAGGAATGAATGCCTGTGAGAGCCAAGTAAAAAACATGCACTGATGAATCTCCTGAGAATCCCAGCTGTGTTTAACTTTTTGTTGCTCATGAGACATTTTAGTCACGCCGAATATTTTCCCTTCGGTTATTCAGAAATCTGCTCTTGGTGGATAAGATCTAGCCCTGACTGTGAGCTACTTCCACTGCGGCTTGGAGGCCCGACTCCATCTTTGATCATCTCACAACAGAGACACATTTTTGACGGTGGTAATATAATCATATGTCAGGGGAAATAGATGTTCTCCCCCAACTGTGGTGAGTTATTCTATGCAGGCACAGACATGCAATACATTTACACTAACAAAAAAAAAGAAAGAAAAATCCACACGTGTCTCTTTAAAAGCTGCAATATATATATAAGTACAACATGACCTGACAAGCTTAGTGTAAAACTGCCTTCTAGGAACACCATATTCTCCCATATATTATTACAATTAAAAAAATAAACTCTCCTCTATGAGAGTAATGCTAGATTCTTTTTTGCGATGCTAAGTAGTAAGCTCTATTGGAAATATACATCACTGTGTTGTTTCTTCCCTTTGTAGTTTAGAGTTTGGATTTAGTTTCAGTGTGTGACAATGAACTCAGTTTGTTGGGGGGAAGCCTGTGATTTCTCTAGAGGTTATTAACGTCAAACCACTCTTAAAATTCATTTCAGGAAGTGAAAAGGAATACAGTGCATGAAAGCCAGATACGCATTCAGAATCCTGAAACTCGTTTGGTTCTTTGTGTTTTTGCTTCTTCGATTCAATTTAAAAATACTTTATTCATCTCAAAGGTAAACTAAATGGTGAAACTTGTTTAATCCTGGCATCGTCAAAGAGTAGTTGTGGATGGTGACGCTGTGGGCACTAGCACTTAGTCTTGAAACAAATCTGAAGAGGCCTCTGACATGCCAACAGTTCAGACAATATTCCATAGTAACATGTCCTGCATGACACCATCACTGCTGATCCACCTCATTTGCTTTTGCGGCTCCTCTTCGTATCTTCTCTGTTGATAATAGATGAATGGTGGAAAACAGACTGCAGATTGCTTTTGTTGTCATGACAACGTGCCCACTGACTAAAGATAACATCATAGATGATACAACATAATCTTTACAAATGCAGGCTCAATGTGGCTTCTCTTCCTTCAATGTTTTGCGTTTGCAGATGGATATCTTTGCTTTTGATTGAGAATGAACTGGTTCTCGAGCTGAACCAGGCTTTTTAATCCCTAACAAAGTCCTGAAAGTGGTCTTAGTAAGCCCCTGAAAATAAAAGAAGAAGAGCCAGAGTCTCGGTTTGGTGCGGTCCGTTCCAGATAAGTTCCTGAAGCTGTGGAGGCAGCCGAGAGCGGGTGAAGAAATGTCTGCAGGCCTCTTCCAATGTGAACACGGCTTGGATGCCAGGCCCGGTGCTCAGAGCAAATAGCTTATAGGCGAGAGGAGGGAGAGTTTCTTTAGGGTGAAAGTGGATCCAAAGCAGTCTGAAGGGATCCCGGGTGTATCTGTGGTGTGTGTGTGTGCGCTCTTTTGCACTCAGGTGAGGGAGATTACATAGCCACGTTAATGACGCCTTGGTACGAGTCTGCTGGCGGTGATAGGTAGATCTGTGTCAATGTGGCGGCGGGGAGCAGGCCCCTCTGCGCGCCCCTATACGATGTAGGTGGTCAGGTCCAAGAGGTACGAGGTCATGTCGATGATGTGATCCAGGATGCCGTCTTTCTCTTGGTCGTTGGGCATCCCCCGCTCACTCTTCTCGCATTGAGCGCCAGAATAGCCGCTCTTACACAGGCACTTATTTGGCTCTATGCAGACTCCTCCGTTGCGACAGGCTGGTTCACATTTAGCTACAGTCACAGAAAAGCACAAAAATTAGCATTATGCTAAATTAAAACTTCAATTACTGCACATGTCAGGAGGGAAAAAGCAAATGTATTTTAGTCCTAATGGTAATAAGGCTGAAACAATTAATTGGATCAATTGTGATAAATCAATTATTGAATAATCATCAACTAATTTAGTAACTGGAGTATACAGACTCAAAAAAGGCCATTTTCAGAGCAGCATATTCAGAGCAGTAATTATATATATATAGATATATCTCTATATATGTAGATATACCTATAGATATAGATATAGATATATATATATATCTATATCTATATCTATATATATAGCATTTAAATTAAAATTTCCTTCACTGTATAAATATCTATTGGTTAAGTTTCACCAGGTTCTACTTCTGGGGAAATAATTCTGCTAAGCATGCTATTATTATCCAATTATTGATCTGTTAATCCAAAAAACAATCAAGAGATCACCTCAAGACTGTATTGATTTTAGGTCCAGTAGAAAAGGCTGAACTTTTCATAAGTTGATGCTTGAAGTATTGTTTTAGCTACAGAGGCATCTTAAGCAACAAATGATGAAAAGGAACGCTATGTTATTGACTTTTTTAAATAATAAAAATTCAATTGACTAATAGTATTTTAATTATTAGTATATTTGCATCTTTTAATGTATTTCTATTATTGTATAAAAAGGCTTAGAAGAAAAATCTGCAGTGTGCACTAATTTATCTGATTAATAGATTAAGATTCAGCCTTAAATAATACTAACCTATTCGGCAGAAGGGTCCCTCCCAGCCAGGGCTACAGCAGCACTTGCCAGTCGGAGTGCAATGTCCATTTTTGCAGTTTCTGGAGCAAGCTGTCATTAGTAGCTCTGGTGGCTCCACCGGGCGCTGACACTCCTTGGGGGAATGAGGCCTGCAGAGAAGAACAAAATCAAAGTCAATATGATAAAGCAGAAACTTAGCAGATATTATCACAGAAGATCTAAAACAATTGGCTAGTTCCCAAACATTATGCTAATAAGTGAACATATTTGGACACTTTGGGTGCATTCACAACAGTCCTATTTAGTCCACTTTAATCCAACTCTATTTTGTTTGCCTAGATAGTTATGATGTTCCACTTATGAAAGTAAATCTGGGTTTCACCTTGACACTGACAACAATTTTGAGTGCTACACTGCCGAGCAGGATATGCAAAAAATAAAAATAAAAATAAAAATAAAAGATGGACAAAATATCAATCTTAAAGTTGAGATATTTCACGAGAAAATGTAGGATTATTTCAGGTTCTACACATGCAAAACTAGTGAAGGGATACCCTTGGATACTTGCAGCTGTGACAGTAGTTGGTTCTTCTAAGTCCAGAGGTACAGAACACAAACACACTCCGCACTTCACTTATTTCATTTGTAATAAATGCTAAAAAGCATCTTCCTTATGTCGCGTCTATAAACATGAAATCCAAGTGCGAGTGAAAGAAAACTTTGGTCACATTTTAGTGCTGCACGTTGAAGGGTGAGGCTGAAAACAAGAAAGGAGTAAGTAACAATTTATTTGCTTTTTTAATTACATTTTATGAGGATTTTCCTTTTATTTGAGTCATGCGGCCATTGTTTTTTTATAAGCCCCAGAAGGAACAGCTATAAACTTTCTAAATGTTAAGCGCTTATAAATCAGTGTGAAGGACTAGGATAACAACAATAACATACAGAACAGCAGCCAATGAGGAACTACAAAGTTTTTCAAAACTATTCATGTCTCACAATTTGGCAGAATAAATACACACAGTCACTACATTTCATTTTGAGGTTTTTGACAAGCAAACACAAAATAGTGCATAATTGTAAAGTGGAGGGAAAATGATGACCAGTTTTCACAATTTTCACAAATAAAAGTCTGGCGTGAATTTATCACACCAGCATGAGTCAGATTTGACTGCCACATAATATCCATCACACTTTATTTATTCTTTGACTAGGCCACGCTGGGCGTATGGTTTGAGTCATGATTGGGTGTAATTTTACCCTTCGTCAGAACAAGTTTTTATAGCCTCTAAAATGTTTTCTTCTAGAACTAAACTGTATTGAGTTCCATCTATGTTCCCCTCCCCACAGAATAATGCTGCCACCACCATGGATCTCCTAAGATATTATGTTTTCAGGGTGATGAATAATGTTAGGCTGCTGTCACACTGTTTCCTATCTTACCATGTGTGCTGGTTATTGAGAGATGTGTGGTTTGCATAAAGGTCTGCCCCTGACAAAAGGAAGGACATTTTGTGGAAGTATGCGTGGCACTTTTGATGCACACCTTTTCTGAATAGTGCATGTGTGATGGGATCAATGATCTGGAATTCAGTGTCTCACTACATCAGGAAGCCTTGGCCTTCATGATGCTGTTTGTTCAGTAGTCTTCTCTAACAAACCTCTGAAGCCTTCACAGAACAACTGAATTTATGCAGAGATTTACACTTCTTGTGCTGAGTTTGACCTAAAACTCAAAGGGAGGCTGAACACAAATGTAAAACGCACTTTTAAGAGTTTTATTTGTAAAACTATAAATTGTAACCTTTCACTTTTATATAATACTACGTTGAGTAAATCTGTCGCATAAAATCCCAGTGAAATACATTGAAAGTTTGTGCCTATAATGAGGCAGAAAATGACTACTTGTGCAGAGCACTGTAACAATCCTTGTACATTGTGTCTTTTTGTGGTTCCCCCTCTTATATTTCTCCAATCTGAGAAGCAAAACAATTCATATGGCTAATACAAGGCCACTTCTCAGATATAAACATGACTTGGAAAATTCACACAGACACAAACACAAACATCTCCACACCATATGTGTCAAGTTTGAGAACCAAAGAGACACACTGCGACCGTTCCGTATTAAGACAAACATCCAGACACGCACATCGGCAAATGGGCTGAAACTGAATCTTTTCACATCACGCTCCATGAGTCTGGAAATAATACAGAGTGCGTAATCAAGTTCAAATGTGAAGTGTCTGTTGTACACTGGGCCACACACAAATACACACATGCACAAACACATCAGCGTGTCTGTTTGTGGGGGAGAAAGAAATATTGTTGCGTTAACATTTCTGTGTGCTGAGGGACAAAACACTGAACAACCCAACACACAGTAACACACTGGACTCTGGTCGACTCAGTCTGGTATGAGAGGCAACAAGCATGAGAGGTGAAGTCAGTGTGTGTGATGTTTAGGCCATTAGAGAACGAGCCTCATCTATCATGGTCTAAAAGCAAATGGTCATTCAGAAGCAGAGGCCAACACTAGATGCAGTTCAGGACCAGTGTTGAAAATGTCTTTGTTCTGAGCCAAAGTTTCTTTATGAATATAACGTCCACTGTGTTATATTATACTTAGCAGAAGCTAATGCTAAAGCGCTAACTGCAATTCAAACTACAATTATTGGGCACAAAATTAATTTCAGCATTATAATTTATATGTTGTATTTATTTTTTCTAAACTGTCCCTGCCTTATTATGTTTCATGTTAGGTTAAGAAAAACAAAGTGAGGAGAGGAAATGGAAGTGCTGCATAAATAGTGTTCACCTCTTCAAAATAAAAGCATGAATATGAATGTCTAACCACTTGAAGAGTTCCTTAAGTCTATAACCAAAACTTAAACACAGATGTTGAACTTTATTCGACAGAAAGTTTACAAAACAGCAAAGAAAATTAGCACATTTGAATTTGTCCTGAAAAATTTGCTAAATGTTTTCAATGTAAGCAAACATACAAAACAAAAAATCAGCGGCACTCTCAATGCATTAGCAAAGTGTGCCCATCACTGGTTGACCTACTGTTTTAAAAGTCTGAGGAATTGGTTTGGGAATTTTTACACTCTTCAATCACGTATCACTCCACATTTTCTCATCTACCTTCAAGGTTGCAGTCAGTTAAAAGAGATGATTTACCTTGATAAAATATATATTTTGATATTTCTGTTTACTTCTCTGCTTAAAAGACACCCACCAAATGCTCTGACAAACGCTGACTGATAGCAGTGACAATAAAGTGGCTGTTCATGTGCTGTAATGGCTTTTAATTTCACGATTGAAGGTGGGGAGGGAGGGGGTTTGATTCCCATGCTCCCATCAGCACCCAACTGCAGACTCCGTGCCTGTTGGCTTTTGTTGTTGCAGGCTGCATGTAGTTAAAAAAAAGAGCAAAAAAGGAAGAAAACAGAAAGAGAAGGAAAAAGAGAAAGAGTAAGAGTCCCTGGAGAGTTGGGGGGTCTGTAGCGAACACTGTTAATAGCAGGCAGGGGTCAGCAGCACTGCTGAACAGCCTGTACTGCTGCCAGGGAGGCTGTGAAAACAGCACCTGCTGGTAGCGCCACTTGACAAAGGCAGCTGGGTCAACAGCCACTGTGGGAATTTATCAACTTTGTAAGGGGTGGTGCATGTGTGATAGAGAGTAAAAAAGGCAACATGGCACTCACGTCGGTCAGATAAATTCACAGAAAAAGATACAAATAACTTAACTCAGATGGTTGCATTTACATTACAATATAATATATATTATAGGAAATTGTTCAGGATTGGAAACAGCTGTTTACACAACATATGAGAGGAAAAAAAATCACATATATATTTGTGTTGTTTCAGACATTTGTTAAATATTCTTTTTAAAATTTGTTTCAGATCTGATCTTTGTTGAAGCTGGGGCGTATTTAGCTTGTTAGCTTGTGAGCCCTGTTTGACTGACATGAGGTATATGTGAGAAAAGCGCTATGGAGTGGTGTACATTGTGCACCTTAACAATGCCTTAATCAAACGGCCCAGTGTGGTCTCCTTTGCTGTTTTGTCATCTGACTCCATTGTTTGCAGGCTCCTTTTGTAGCTTCATTCCTTGTTTTCTCTTTGTGCGAGAAATTTACTGTGCATTGTAGAATCTGGGGGTATTCAGTGGGGTTGGCATGCAGCTTTGTGAAGGAAAGGACCACAGCAGAGATGTAGGAAGATTTAAGAGGGACAGGGAAATAGAGAAAAGGCTTTTTTTTTTCCTGCAGGGTGCTGGGAGCAAATGCAACGCACGCTCACAAAGACTCACAGATGTGCGAGTAGCCACCACCCACACAGTTTGCATTCATACACACAACCCACAGAGAAGCACCCCATGTCCGCTTTCTAAACACATTAGAGATTTGTAATTTCCAGAGCTAACACAGTTCATAAACGGGGAGCCTATCTGAAGAAAATTAGCGAGCCTCCAGTTGAGAAAGCCTTGAATATGTGAAATATCCTTCCTGGTGATGCTCTCTCTTGTTCTCTGTGGCAAAGGGTCGCACTGAGCAGGAAGGTAAATAGCATTTTACACTAGAAAGCATCACAAGGGTTAACTCTTTTTACTTATATTGGATGTATAAAAACACATTGTGTTTTTCTGACTGCCTGACATTAAATCAGACTGAACCATAGCTGTTTTAAGGCCAGTTAGGGCTAAAATTATTTGCATTTGCTAAAATATTTAGAGAATGCTTTATTGCTTAGTTCAAATTGAGAAGCTTCCAGTATATTCACTTAGATTACCATGCCTTCAAACTAACCCTACCCTAACCCTAACCTTGTCCTGTAGGGCTTCTGACTAACATCTCAATTAACGGAAGGCATATCTATGGATGCAATTTAACCTTAACCAGTGCTTTGTGTGTGACACCGTTGGGAAATCAAAGGAAATCAGAAAAGATATGAGACAGAGAACTAAGTAGCTCACCAAATCTGGTTCGTCTTTGGGCACTGTTCTTAATTAAGAAATTAGACCTAGCTAAAAAGGTGTGTGCAAGGAAAGCAGCCCAAAGGCCTAAGCTACAACACAAGCAAAAAGAGTCAAATTTCCACTAGATATCAAATGTCTGTCCATTCCATCTAAACCAGTCCACTACAGTGTGAAAATGTATGTAAAGTTTGAAATTTAACAAAAAAAAAAAAACAATTTGAAGAATTTTTTTTCCCTTGTATTTAGCAAATAGAAATTATTTTGTTAATTTTAACAGAATTAAAGCAGGAAAAATATATAATCTAAGAATAGACTAAGAACTTAAATATTTTGTTTTAACTATAAATGTATGCATGGAGAGTATATCTGCTGGTCAATGATTTATGTTGGGAGGAGAGGCAAGATCACAGTGTCAGAGATAAATCACTACAAAACAAGAATTTTAAAATGTGTTCTTAAAATATTACACCTGTGTAAGACAACAGACGAGTCTTAATGACACTCAGGTCTCAGTCTCGTTAACCTGCTGCTTTGGCCACCTGCTGTGAGCTACATTAGTATTCTATGTAAAGCACTTTCTATTACCTTGTTGTTGAATGTTGTGGCACCACACGCATGCATTGATGCCCATTTTAAAGCTGTGGCAATAATTATGGTGGTTATATAAAGATTATATCTTCTGAAATCTTTTCATCCCACTGCTCTGCCACAAATAAGTCCCCTCCAACATTTTTTTTCTTCCTCTCAAATCAGTCATACCGCACACATTCAGAGTGTTTCAAAATGCATGGTGGCCTATTTATTATTGGAGGGGTACTCCAACTGACAAACAAATACCTAGGAATGAAGTCATCTGGCCAGGACATGTTTACACAAACACTGCTGAGCGATTTTATGGCTGATGTTTTTTTGTAAGCCTTTACCGCTCCCCCTAACAGTTCCACCATTTACCCTCCTCTTCTCTATGTTCCCAAACATAAAGTCGATGAGAATGCTGCCCAAGATGCTGTACTGGACCACAAAACCCACTATACCCCAAAGAAAGCTCGGTCTGAACAAGCTTTAGGGTCTGAATGAGAAAAGACCACCAGACTTGATAACGTACTGAGGGCAGACACGTTAGCTGCTTCGGTCCTCGTCAGCCCCTCTCTTTTCTCTTTGTAACAAGATCCTAATAACGAAGTCGGTGTGTATTAGGAGTCGGGCCTCCAGCACCACAGGGTCCGGTCAGACTAAACACGTCCAGTTGATGGTGGAAAGAACTGTTCTGTGGGAGAAACGCGTTCAGCAGCCATGCCAGAAAACATAAATACAAAGCAAGCCACGAGGGCCCCTCTGAAACATCTGCGGTTTCATTAATTGCGCGGATGCCTGGGTGGCACTGTCGTCACTCAGGAATAATCAGCTGCAAATATGTTTCTATTATGAATCCGACGCATACAAATTCTCCTTCTGAGAGTCTGCTTTGCTTATTTGATCTGTCTGATTCAATCAAGCATGACAAACCTTTAAGCAATAAAACAGATCAGGGATTTTCTCTCTACATTCCACTTGATGACTTCGTGACCTGAGTGGTTAGTCTCAGTCCTACGAGAACGTTCTCATCCATCTTGAGCAGAATGCTGATGATAAGATAGGTGGAAACATCAGCTGTGGTTTGGCTAGGCGCATGAAACAAAATTGGTTTCAAAAACAAAGTCTCTTTATATCGGAACTGTTTTCTTTTTTGTGACTTTTTGCGTGCTCCTCCCGTACTGTGTGGGATATATTTTTTTTCCTCCGTTTGGGAGACAAATGTTTTTCACATGGGTTTTATAGAGCCCTTATTTTCAAAATGATTTTTAATACTTGAATGCATGTGGAACAGATTATGACCTACTGACACGCACATTTATAAATGGTAAAGTTGCTTTCATGCACACTCCCTGCACATTTCCCTGCACGTTACAGTTGCGGAGCATCAAATGTTTGAGTATAAGACTGCACACAGAGAGATTGGGTTTCACTCTGGAAAATTGATGTGTGTGTGCTGAAGCCTTTTGACACGTGTCAACTTTTACCCCAAATGTGCTCATTAAAATGGTTGAGAACAGGTGAACTTTTCAGTTAAACACCACCAACAGAGTCATACAAGTTAATCAGTTTAGCTACTAGCAGTTACTTCCTTATAATAACAGTTTTGAAATATTATCCACTAGTTTCTGCGCAACTCTTTTTTGAAACGGTGCTCAGGTGACGACCTGTTGAAAAGCGTTATTACTTGACATGATGTTTAGGCTGTTCTGGAACTATTTCTGTTTTTCTTTGAGGTTTAGCGTGCGGAGAAGTATCGCTCATAAAAAAGAAAAGAAAATGTTGAGCAGGTCTATTGATACAGGTAGTAATTTTAACAGACAAAATACCCCTAAGGTAATAATTAAATACAACTCTGACTAACTACATCATAGTAAATACATTTAATTGATGTATGTAGACACAAAATGATAGGATTTGTAGTTGGGAAAGGAGTTGCTCAGTATTTATTTTGCAGATTACCAATCTGATTGCTCAATTATTCTGCTCTTTGGACCAATAATTGGTGTATTTCCAATCATTACTCAGCAATATATCTAATAGGGGTTGAATGCTAAACAAAAAATCTATGTTTGGTACGGTTTTGGCTCACTTTAATGAAGAAAAACTAATAATTAATAAAGAACAAGTGAGTGAAGCCGCTTCCAGCATGGGTGGATTAGACAAAAATCAAACCACCTGAAAATGATAAAAAAATAAATGTGTAGACCTTTGAGAATTCAAAAAAAAAAAGTTTAAATGACAATGGAGGTTTTTAAAATATATTTAGACAATCTAGTGTACCAGAAGTACTTTAATGCACCATAAAAGCACAGCTGTTGTGAGTCATCACTCCACAGTACCAGGGTGTTATTATGCTATGCAGTGTTTTGGACTGGTTGAAAGCTGTAGGCAGCTGGATTTGGACTTTAGGTGATTTTTAATCTAGTACCAATAATTTTTATGCTCCCAAACAGCAGAGTTCGCTGATAGCTGGGAGTCCTCTCTGTTTTGTTTTGGTGTTATGCTACAAAACATTCTTAGTTCCACACACCCACATCATTCATGTGTTTTGTTTTAAAGCAACACTGGAGTACCAAACTGACAAAGCTGTGCTGGATGTGTTTGATACAAATACGAGTGTCACTTCACCCCTCAAGTAGAGAAGGGCAAGAGCTAAATGAGTTGGAAAAAAGAGACATATTTGCATTTGCAATCTGATGCACTATGATCCCTTCTTTCATTTGTGTAAGTTGGAACCATGAGGAATACATCATAAAGACAGAACAGCATGAAATTACGAGTGAAGGACTAGTTGGTCCTTCTGGACAAACAAGAATCCCTTACTCACTGAGCAAAGACTCAATTAAATAGAACAAAAAGTACAAAAGAATTTGCTGAGTGTACCTTTTCGGATCTACCAACTTGTAGAGTTTCCCGCTGTGTGACTGTGCCATGCTTTTACTGCTCGCTAGAATGTATACTTCACCTGCAAAAGTGAAACAGTCACAACAAATTCCTGTTAATATTTTATCGTTACATTGCATAAGTCTATTTGTAGCTTACATGCAGGCATAAGCAATTTATAAAAAGAGATAACATGTGACAAGACAGGCAGACAAGAGGATGAAAGGAAAGGACAGATGAAGAAAATAACTATAGCTAAAGCTTCCACAATGCTCCACTAGCCAAGGCACTTTAAGAAAAAGTTTAATGGGACAATTGGGTACTCATGACTGGGAAACAGGCGGATAATTTAATGAGGAACAAGCCTGCAAGAAAATTCCATACGGGGATAAATTGTAAACATGTGTCTGTGAGGCCCCTTCATTGGGACATATAATTCTAGCGTTGCTGGCAAAGCATGAGCCAATGCAGGAATCTATAAAAAGCTCATCAAATAATAACGCCAAGACCTGGCAATAACAGCGATCCAACATTTATGAAGCCTGTGTGAGCAATTCACATCATATGTACATTTTGATTCAAAACATCACAACCCACAGAGAACCATGTAGTAAGTGCGAGTGCTTTCATCTCTGTTTATGTTTAGTAACTGTTAATTTCTACAGTTGTCCTGTTAGAAATTAACATCATTAGCAAAGCAAAACATTGCTTCAGACATTGTTTTGCAGCAATGACTTCAATATTGATTCTACTTTCCGTGTTTTAGGGACACTTGTCTTTCCCCAACGCCAGTTTTTACGTCAGGAACTGTTCTCTTCTCACTGTGGTGCCAAAAAGTGATCTGGCACCACTTTCTTAAATCCTGTCAGAAAGCAATGGCATGCTAGAAAATCCTGCCAGGTGAAACTGCCATTGATAACACTTCTGTGCCAAGATGTTTCCATGATCTTGTCTTGATTGCAATATTTAGCAATAATACAACAGCCTTATGATCTTTTTTTAATTTTAAATTATTATTCACTCTAATTTAGAGGTGAGTGCTCCTCTTCCTAACTGACAATGTTATTGCAGGACGCAGTGCTAATAGCAGCCACAGCGCCAAGAGCATTGTGCTTCACTGCATATTTTCACTGTTTGTGAAAATATGTCGAGGTCGAACATTACCAACATATTTTATTATTGTCTGACAAAAAACTTAACCTTGTTGGACATGTTTACCTTGCAGATATATTGCCACTGAAAAAATCTTACTAAGCCACAAACTGCAGCTATTGTATCAAATTCTTATCTACCATGTTTGAAGTACAGTGTAAAATTTGCAAATGTCAGAGGTCACTGCAATACCTACAAATAAATAGGTACAAATCTGCATCCCACAGCTATGTTGTCTTGTGTTTCACAATCGCCCTGCCTGAGACGCTCCCAGGTCTGCCAGTTTGGCAGGTGTAGCTCAAACGATTCACAAACATTGACTTGAACCAAACCACGCCAGACTAGCATGTGCTAAGAGCTAGCTTAGTCTAGTTTGTGAGGGGATCAAAGCCAAAGCATGAAGACAAGTCTCACTTCAGCTTCTCTTCTGGTGTGGATATTTCAAACTCCTCACCCAATAGGCTTTAAAGCACAACAGTTGTGCTTTTCAAGTTCTTTTGGTGTAGTTTTTTGTGCAGATATCTTAGTATTCAAAGAATAAGACAAATCTAACTTACAAGTAACTTTTCAGCAAGGTATAAGAACTTGTTTTAAGTCAAAAATTACTTAATATTGATTTAAAAAAACAACTTATAATAAGTTATTTTTCCCATGTTACAAGAGAAATAATCTGCTAGTGTAACTTTTACTTTTCCTTCTTTTAATTGTTTTAAGTATGGACTTAAAACAAGTTCCTATATCAGGTTGATAGTTAGTTTTGTTTCATTTCAAGTGTTCTATTATATTTGCACTAGAAACTAGACCAAAAACACTTGATAAGATTTTGTGTATTTCACCCTTACTAAACCTCCGCATTTCTGGCTGTATGCATACTGGTGTGGAGGGCCTTTTTTCTGAAATAAATAGTTTTCATTCTCAGTTAGCCAAGTCATGGTTATTGTGGTGCATTAATAAAAAAAAACTGTCATTTCTTGTTTGATCTGGACAATGTCTCACCTCTCGTGAATAAGACATTTCAATGAGAAGCTTTTTTTTCTTGAATTAAATCTTCAGCTTGGGAAATTTTAGAAAATAAGAGACTAAAAGAATTATAATGAAGTAGAAATAAGCAGACTAACGTAACTAATACTGGTCATGTAGATTGTTCAACTGCTAATGATTAGTGTTTTAAGACTCTCAGTTTGTTAGCAGCAATGTGGATGAAGCAGGAACGGACAAACATTGATGGATTAATTTATTAGAGAGGAAGATGTGATCTTTGGGGTTTTTTTAAAGTACTCACCGAGTTCATCCTCTCCGAAACCCAAGACATGCCCCACGAGGGGAGAGGCGCAGGAAACCGAGCCCAGACACAGAGCCTTTTCCTGCCACTGCTCGCTGTCAGACGATGTGGCAAACGGAGACTTCTGGAGGATCCGCAGGTTACTGAGGCAAAGAAAACACGCAGAACGTTTAATGTTGAGCTAAATTTTAACCCGAAACAAACTGGAACAGAAAGATTTATTTTACACTGATGATTCGCAGTTCTTGCGACAAAGCCTGAGTTAATATCTGGAATTGAGCTGAACTGTTCTCATAATATGGTTCAGGAATCAATCTTCTTTTCCAACCAAAGTCGCAATTGGTGTTATTTAAGACCTCCGCTTTGGTTTCAAAACAAACATCGTGCCGGGGCTTTTCTACAGCCACAGCGCTGTGCTCCCAAATGGTAATGAGACACAGAATTCAGCGACCACACATTGTTTTAAACACGGTGCCAACTCCTGATAGCGCACCAGCACAATATTTACTTCCTTTGCTTACTCGAGCGTCAGAGTTTGACATCAGCGAAGCAGGATGAATTACAAACCAAGGGAAAGTGTGAACAGCACAAGACAGGATGCCTAGTCTCCATTTACACTCATTGGGCAATTTTGCTGTGCTGATAGTAACAGAAAACCTGTTTGCCCTACATGGATGGAACTGGGTGCAGCTACTTACTGCATGTGTCAACTATCGGAACAGCTTTTTCCATTATCTTTTCCATTTTTCTTCTGATATCCTTATACATCCTCATTAATTTTGACTGTTTTTAAATCACTTTCCCACTAGAACAGATGTTGTTTCAGCCCTTTTCCTGCTGGAAACATAAATTTAGACTGATTACTATAAAAAAGACTAAACACTACTTTGAGACACTTGGATCATCCCCCTTATGCGTCACATGTGAAAATCAGTCATGCTTACCCGTTTCTATCTCCAAACACATAGCTGCCATACAGTCTCCTTGACTGGCAGCCCCTATAGATGAAGCCCCCCACAGGTGGCGCTCCTCCACTGGACTGCAGGTCATACACAGAAGGCTCATTTTCTATGAAGGAATAAGGAGATATTGGTTTGATTTAAGCCCAAGTTGGTGAACTGAAAGACTGCTCGCTACCTGTAAAAACAAATCTAATATGGCTGCAATATAATTAAGAACTTTTTCCTTGAATGCTATGTTTTGTTTTTGGTGGCTCTTTATTAAATCTAGAAAAGAATGTGTTGCACTTTTAGATTAGATTAAATTTTGTTGTCACTACACATGTCACAAGAAACTGGAAATGGGAAGGAGTATATATATAATTTTAATCTTGAGTTAAATAGTAGAAAACATCTACTTCTGAGATGGTTTCACTATTTACAAAAGAAAATCGTACAACTCAAGTAATATGAATCACTTTCTGGGAAACAATCATTTTGATAAATAAAAATTTAAAGGATCTTGGCTACTTTAAAAAGAACATAAGGAGCTGCATGCTTGCTTTCCAGTTGAGTGCATTTCAAACTAGGGTGACTGATTGGATGCCACATAAAACCAGGTGAGAAGTAAGAAATAAATTCAGGTGAGAGATTTTGGACTAAAAGTGTTGAAGAAGAGCTAGATCTCTCTGCTGTTCTTTCAACACTTAGGCATCATATTTCTAGCCATCATTGTTCAGAGATTAAAGTATTTTTATGTGGCCCAACTTACATTCCCTTTCACAATCCAAAATGCACAAAAAAAGAGATTATCTCTGGTTCCAATTATGGTTTTTGACATTTACCCTTCATTGGGATTTCTACATTTCTATCTAAAACAATGTGCTCTTGCGAAATGAAATTGATTTATAATAACAGATGTCAGTTTTAAAGGGATACATTCGAAAGGTTATCCAAGAGGCTGAAGTATTTCCATTCTGTACTCAAAATGTAATGGCATCAAACAAAACTCATGCAAAAGATGTGATTAGTTACTGTTATGATGGACAACGTGAACATTTTAGAACAGTGAGTTATTTCTTAACAAGATACGGTAAGGATTATGACTCGAAAAAAAATATCTTCAGAATTGTGACTCACCATAATCCTTCCCCTTAGTAACTTCTAATATTCTTCCAGCCGATGTGTTTTTACCACTGGCGTCTGTGCAGAGGATAACCAGACTGCCGTTGTCTGTCTGCAGCCGATCCACTGCACACCTTCAAAACACAGAACACCAACAAATGCAGTTTAATAGAATCAAAGTAATCATAAATCTTTAATTTATTCACATTTTGTCACATTAGAACCACTAACTTGTATATTTAAATGGGATTTTATGTGACAGACAAAAACAAAACAGCATATAACTGAAGGGAAAGGAAGATGTTTCAGGAAGATGTATGAGAAAAGCCTCGGAGGTTTGCCAGAGAAGGTTAGTGACCAATCAGCATCATGAAGACCAAGAAACATAGCAGATGGGTCAGTTTAAAGCAGAGTCAAGTTTTAAAACAATAGCCCAACGTTTCTGTTCATCCAATCATGAAAATAGAAGGACACGACTTCTGACTAAACTGCCCACCTAAACTGAGAGGTTAATCCGTTAATCATAGAAACAGCCAAGCACCCCCTGGTAAGTTTAGAGGAGCTGCAGAAACCCTGATGCTCACATGCAGATTCAAAATAATGCAGTGAAAGTAGCAACTGTCTACTTTGTTGGTTATGTTTTTATGTTTGTATGTCATGCATTGTCTTTTTCTGTTTTAAGCAGCAAAGGTTGTGATTATCGTATTGGCAATAAATCACTTGACGTAAGAATCATTAATGGTGCCCTCCACAAATCTGGCCTTTGTGAAAGAGAAACGAGAAGAAATCCAGACGCAATTTACTACTCGCCATGTAAGGGGGGCACCAAACATGGGGAACAAAATGTAACTTGCAAAATGCTACATATGACGGAAAACTAACACCATGAAACATGGTGATGGCAGCATCATACTGTGGGACTCTGACTTCAGCAGGGACAGAAAAGGTGGTAAGATGCATGGAATGCAGAAAAAAATCTGCTGAGAGGTTGAGTGAATCTTCCCTTCCCAGAAGGACGACAACCTTAAATAAACAACCAGTTAGCGGTCAACGGTTTATATTAAAGATATTAATGTATTTGACTGTTTCAGACCTAAATCAAATTTAGAATTTGATCGGATGCTCAGAGACAGCCTCAATTGAATCTGACTGCTCTTCAGCTATTTTACCAAGATTGGACAAGAAAAGTGAGAATCTAGAGTTTATAAGCTGGCAGAGCCGTTCTTCAAAAGACTCATTTTTACAAAGTGTTAACTGAGTAACCCCTCGTTTTTTGTTTTTTTTTTATAAAAGATTGTGAAAGACGTGTTTGTTTCCACTTCACAATTATGGACTACTTTGCATTCTGTTACCTGAAATTTAAGTAAAAACTGTGTTGAAGTTTGTGGTTGTTAATGTGAAGTCAAGTAACAAAGCAGTGCAAAACCATCATAAAACATAACATTTTGTCAAATGCCATCATCAAAATCATCAAACAAATATACATCAAATATCTTGGTCAATGTTCTGGTTAATCAAAGGCTGCTCTAAAGACATGGGTTTTTAGCTTTGATTTGAAGGAACTCAGGTGTTTCAGCTGTTTTGCAGTTTTCAGAAAATTTGTTACAGATTAGAGGAGCATAGAAGCTGAATGCTAGTTGTCTATGTTTGGAAAAGCAGACCTGGTTCTGGGAATGCAGAGTAGACCAGAATCAGAAGGCCTTAGTGGTCTGGAAGGTTTATACAACAACAGAAGATCTTTAATGAATTCAGTCGTTCAGCTATTTATAAACTGACAGAAGTATTTTTTAAGTCTATTCTCTGTGTTACTGGGGGCCAGTGGAAGGACTTTAGCACTGGGATTATGTGCTCTACTTTCCTGGTTTTAGTGAGAATGTAACCAGCAGTGTTCTGGATCAGCTGCAGCTGTCTGATCTTTTTAGACACTGTAGCAGTAATCAATGTGACTGAAGGTTCAGGTATGAGTCCATCACTATATGCAGATTTCAAGGCCTGATCACTAGAATCTAGCTGTAATTGCTGAAGTTGCTTGCTGACTAATGTTAAAGCACAACAGGGATAAATAAGTATCACAACAAAACATCCCAAGAATCTCAGATGCGTTACTTACCTGCCTGGGTCATGTAATCCATGTGCAAAAATCTCAGGTGGCTGATTAGTACTGTTAAAGTACGGATTGTTCCGTGGTATCGAGTAGGACGATGTACAAATGTCCGTGTCCACGTCCACCCTTAGGACGGACCCTGTGAAATCACTGCATTCAAACACACACAATCTTCTGTCACAACACGGTGTCGAAACATCCTCGTTGTGATTCTTTTGACTTTTGATGTTACCTGAGTCCATCCATTTCCTCCATGTCGTCCAGAGTGATCATACCGTCTCCCAGAATAATGTGCAGCAGACCGTCGGGAGAGAACAGAAGCTGGCCTCCGAGGTGCTTCCTGTGTAACTCAGCCACTTCCATCAGCACATGGGCAGTCCTGGTGTCCACCTGGTTTGGGTTTTTCCTGCAAGCAGAGAAAACAGTTTTAACTTTGATACTGGACCAACAAAAACTAAAACCTCTAAAGACTTCCATAGACATTCCCAAGGTAGTATGCTTTTATATAATCCCATGTATATTATAAGCTTATTAAACATCTTTTGATGGTTGCTTGCAAGAAATGCAACAGTAAGGGCAAGTGAAACATTACCATATTAAATGCTGACATTACTGTCCATAACAAACAAAATCCAAAGTTTAAAACATTTTAGTTTCTGGAGACATTCAGTTTGTCAACCATAATGTCTTTCGCAGAAAAAATACTTTGGGTGGGGAACAACTCAGACTTCTTCAAAGTGTTGCAGAGCTATGCTGAGAATTTAGTTGGACAGTGCAATCAACAAATGTGTTGTAATAGGTTAGGTATTATTTTGGGTAATTCTAGGACTTTTGAAAAGCAGATTGCCAAAGAGAATCTACTTTAACTGTTGTTACTCCATAGAAATCCTCCATTTAATAACTATGTTGCCATCACTAGGACTGCCTTGCAAAACTGTAGTTAAGATTAGCTCATTGAGTGAAACATAGAACAGTGTTTAAGTACATTAAAACGTAGCATTTAAAAACCTTCGTGAGAAAACGCAATTATCTTAAACATAAGTAATTATGAAAGGAGTGTTAGGTACCAACCCAGGTAAAATACTGTCATCTGCTCAGCACAACAAATCATAGATCATCATGACTCTCCATTACACAAAGGGGTTGGTGTTTCTCTACAATGTTGCCATTACAGCTTTTGTTGCCAATGTTAGTGTTAAAAATCTCAACTGAGATGAATCAACATTGCCATTAATTTAATCATAAATAAATCTGTAGATATGCTCTCTGACACGCTATTGGCTGGAATCTGCAAAGGGCCAATCCCAGAGCATTATTCATTTTTCTTTATACTGATTGGCTGAACTCCCAAAAGTGGAAATAAAGAAGACTGTAGATGTTAGCTTCTGCGGTTGTGCTAAGACAGATTCTACTGCGTGTTTTAATGCATATTTGTGTAAATTTGGTGTTTGAACTATTAAAATAGGCATTAGTGGATTTCATCTAACAATTGGTTGAAGTTCCAATCCCCTGTGAATACTGAGTTCCACTGCATGTCTCCACCTAAATTTTGCAAATCAGCAGATACTGTTTAATCCATTCTTCTTTTCAAAATGACAAAAGCTCATTCAGGTTGGACAGTGAGCATCTGTGAATATCAGCTTTCAAATGTCTCAAATTACTCTCAGTTTAATTTATTTCTTGACTTTAACAGGGACTTTTGAAAACTGTCCCTGCGTACTGGGATGCATTTGATCTATAGAGAAAACTAGAATTGTCCTGCTGGAAGGTAAAAGGTTTTGATTGCACCATAACACCATTCATCTTTCCTTCTAACCAGCTTTTAATCTTTATTGTACCACCATCAAGGCATTTCTGATGTAATGTTAGTTTTCGCCACACATCATTTTGTATGTTGACCAAAGGTCTCATCTGAATGCAGACCTTCTCCCACCTGTTTGCTGTGATCTCTGCATGTTTTATGGCAAACTAGACTTCCTTCTTCCTCCACTTATTCTATATAGGCCAGACCTACTGAGTCTAATAGTGTTCAGATATTGTTTTGTAGCCTTTGCCGCCTTTAAATGCCTCCGTCACACTTACACTGACTTGTCTATTTTGTTTCTTGGTCTTTACGAGGTTAATTATTAAATGTGTTTCTCTAACAAGCAAGCCTGTCACAGTAAGAAATTATTGCAATATAAATTAAAATCAATAATTTCATTGTTATGATTAATATGTTTTGAAAGGCAAGACTTCGTACTCTATTTTATGGTTTCGGGTGTGAGTGGCTTTTATTGCCTTTTTATTTGTTGTTTTTGGTTGCCTCCTTTTTATTCGGGGTATTTAAAATGAGCTCCAGTTACAATGTGGAGTGCCCTGTACAAAATGAAAGTTTATTAGTCTTTGAGAGGGCGGACTTCCACTATTATGCCATTACCATTGTGTTAGTTGAAAATGGCACCAAAATAACAATATCATTGCTTATTACAATAATTTCTGGGACTATTTACTGTCTAGCAAAATTTGTTAACATAACATACCTACTAACCAAACCCTGAGATTAGATTATGGACCAGAGGAGAAATATTTGCTTATTCACCAAATATTTAGCTTATATGAAGAGAAAACATAATTTTTCCTTTCACTTCACAAATTTGCACTATATTGTGTTGGTCTATCAAATAAATTAAAATGTTGTTTTAACCTTTAAATGTGAAAAAGTGGACACAATCGCTCTTGAAACAACAAACATTTTCAGTAAAAAAAAATATTTCTAAAAGAGGAATATATCTGTTAGAGACGTCTCCATTACCTTGAAACGGTGTATTCAACCACACGGAGAATGTGGTCGTGCGGTCCGATGGCCCAGCGCTCTTGGTTGGTGGTGTAGGAGATGTAGAGCTTGCCATTCTTCTTGTAATTGGGGTGGAATGCCAAGCTTAGCAGGCCCCTTTCATCACCACTCTGCAGTCAGATGGGAAACACAAAAGATCCAGGAGTTAATTATGTCCCTGCTTGGCTTCTGCTCCATGGTGCGGCACTGGAATCACCCCCCTCAGTCATATTCATCATCACTAACATGCCAGCATCCTCCTTTCTCCCCCCCTTTTTTTCCGAACTTGTCTAATCCTCTTTTATATTCGTCCATCACATTCCCCTTTCACTACTCTGCTTATTATCTCATTCTCTCTTTTCCTACACAGCGTTGTTCCGCTTCGCACCTTTGCCAGGCCCCTTTAATATACCATTACAGGCCATTATAAAACATTTGACTCTGAGCAGAGCTGCACTGCCGAGCTTTTCCTGCAGCCTGGTTATGCGACACTCGGTCCCTCCCGGTGGCCTCCATTGTGCAGTGATTTGTGTGTGTAATCTTTGGGGGATATTTGTGAATACTACGCTGAGTGGCTGGAAGAATTTATTAGCTCACTCACAGTTCATAGAGAACACAAAGAGCAAAGTGCTTCAGTCCATGCTTTTTGCTCCCCAGTCCTCCTGTTTCCTGATTCGCTCAAAAATCCATACAAAATTAAAGGCGGGGATGAGTGGGAGGGGGTTAAAGTAAGGGAGGGATGTAAAAAAAAAAAAAAAAAAAAAAGGAAACCTAAACAAGGACAGAGTTGCCAACTCCCACTGTCTTGGCAACATGTTTAGAAAACATCTAAATTGCTTGTGTAATATGTAAACCTTTGTCTCACCCTGGAGGCACTTACATCGGTTGTCACTACCCTGGTGGTCTGCCCATCATAGTTAGCCGTAATAATCAGCTATAGCATTTCATTCCCCAGGCAAAGTGAACCGGGTCAGCCTCTTTCTGCTATATGCTCCCTGTTTTTCTGTCACAAAAGAATCAACAGAATACGAAGCTGAGGTGTGATGAATGTTTATATGTAGTGACAATATAAGAATGTTGCTTAAAATTGTTTGACTTGTGAGTTTTTTGTGGACTCAAAGGTGTACAAGTATCTATTTTTGCTGTTATGAATAAATGAAAAGAAATATGTTTGGGTGTGGCTCGGAAAGGTCTAGCTTGTCACAAACCCATGATAGTACACAACCCAAATGTTCACTGAAACAGCCCAAATGTCCACTGTTACAATAGAAAAGGCACTCTAAGTTCCAGTTTGAAACAGAGACCAAAGTAATAATTTAGATGATGTTTTCACAACCTTGTTATAGAGAGAAATATTGAGCAAGTTGCTGAAACCCTTGACACTCCAGAAGTTAAAGATCCTCCGCCAAAAAATATAAATAATAACAATAAATGTCAGATTCCTGAAGTGCTTTATGGATGTGGATGTAGTAAAATATTCAGATGGGTGTTAGGCAAAGCAGAGATGGTTATTGGATATTGTGAATATTGGAAGAAAACAGTGCAAACTTCACCTTGAAAGGTTAGATCCATATGATGGAAATGGATATGCAGTGACCCACATCCCCAAAATAAACTTGTGACGGGGAATGAAGCAAAGAGGCATAGATCATGAGCCAAACGGTGGACCACCGGGACACACAGAGGTTTATTGGGCTGAAATGTTACCTCCCCAGCTAATGACTGACTCGTTCAGCAGCAGAGGAACAGCAGAACTGGCACCAGAGCCATAAGAAACAAACACTGCATTCGAAAGCAGTCGGAGGAGATAGCTTGATTAAAAGAAGACAAAGTACCACCCCGAGATTTCTTAGAACTAAGCACAAACTGCTGCCAAATCTGCAGTAGATCAGATTCTGTTCAGATATTTGAAAAGTCGTACTGCGCTTAATAAGATCAGTGCAAACAGTGTAAAAACGTCTCACACTGACAGATGTAGAATTAACTTACTGCCAAGTTCTACAGAACAAATAAAGAACCACTGCAACGCCTGCACCTAGTTCTAGTTTTATATGAGATGTGTCTTTTGTATTTCCTGTGGCAGTGTGTTACGACCCCCGCAGGACCCTTTGGTTAGATTAGGCATTTATCTTTCCTATGCAACACTGATTACTGATATGGGACACTTGAGGATCCGGTAAGGACTTCGGTTATTTAAACCCCGACTGCCAACTAACTTGTCTCTGCCCTCTTCCACCGGTATGCTGCTGCTGCTGCCTTTTGCTTTATAGATTATTTTGATTGCACATTACAACACTAATTTTATGTTGGAACACTAATTTAATGGTTGGAAAAAAAATTATATTTCAGAATTTAAACATAGTGTCTTTTGTTACCTTTAAGACAGGACATAACTGAGGGCTCATCGAAATTGTGTAATGGGATACTTGTTGCTCTTTTAGTAAGGTAACAATTGGAGCTTGTGGCCTTATATTGTTTTGTGAAGATTATGACTCTTTTGTTGGCACTGGGCAAAAGTATTTATTCATGCTGACAAGATGATGCAGTCCAGCTGAACTTAGTTGTTTATAGGAAAACCTGTGTAGAATGGTTGCTAGTCTTTGCTAAACGTTTTCATCCATGTGTTTTTGTTTGTTGCAGTCATTAAGTACAAGTACCATACTTAATGAATTTAAGTCATTAAGTATGGCTCTTTAGTAGTAGAAGGCACACTTCCGCTAATGTGCTAAAAGCGGAGTTACCTTTTCTTTTAGTGTCTTAGCTAACTTTGAAAACGTCTAGCTTTCCCTAAATTAAATTTTTTGAATAAATTCAAAACCACTAATTATTTACTTGGCTGTTTTGTATATATAAGTTGGATAAAGTTTGATATTTGTGTTGAAGTTTTGGTGACTGACTGAGAAAAAGAGATAGACATAAATAAAATATCTAAGGACATTACAGAACATGTAAATTGAACGTGAACTGGGTAAGAGCTCTCTTGTGACCAGCTACCTTCGAAACACAAAAATAAAGTTTATCTTTCTCTCTTTTAGAACGATTGGAACAACCATACAGGACACAGACTAGACATTTTGATGGTGGATCAACAGAAATAAATGGGCTGCATTTACTTCCGGTCCTCCCATCTGCATTGGGTGACGTCGGTGCTATGTCACCTGAAAGCCAGCAATACAATACATCAATTTATGTCTGTACAAAGAGACCACTGGTGCGGTTTGCCACAACACTAATAGTCGTAAACAGTAGTTCTGAAACCTGGCCACTGACAGATATATTAATGCATTTTCATAAACAAAATTAAATCTGTTTGGTTTCCCACTTGTAATCTGCTCATTTTGACTGGAAAAGGTCAAGCCGACAGACAGTCGCTCTCATGTACAACATCTGGTCGGCTGCACCTCCTTGGTGTAGGTGTGCTGAGGTGTGCCTGTGTTTATTTGTACTGTAGAATGTAACCACTCTGAAGCAATTGGTAAATAAAGTTTTATAGCTCTTATTTACTGTTGTGTTCAGCATCTGGGACTGTCTTACGTCTTCAGCTCAAATGTTGCTGATCCATCTATCTTTCACTGTGTGTGTATCTTTTTCATTAGGTCAGGATGCAAGAGCCAAGAAAATAATGTTGAAGTTGCAAACAGCCAGCAAGTACTACTGCTTATTCTGCCTTTAAAAACAAATTGCACTGGTGGGCGTTGCATTATAGAAAGCCTTGATGTTGACGGAAGACAGAAATAATAGCAAAACACTATAATTTTAGTCGAATTCTTCTAATTAAATGGAACCACAAAAAGACTTGACTGGTTTATGTCTGCAAAGAGAACGTGCAGTCACACAGCAGCTTACTGTTTACAAAGGTAAACAAGACGAAGGAAGCTAATAAAAGGAAAGCACAACTAATAGCGATGGCCTTTTATAGACCATTGACTGCAGATTCTGTAGAGAAGTCTGTTTGGATACGTAGTCGGTTCCGGGAGAGGTGTAAATGTGATGTTTTGCGCTTCACTGCACAATGACTTCAGAATTATAATTTTCAGTAATAATTTTATGTCCAGATTTCTCACATCTGGCTTCTTCTGGTGCAGAATTATGACCCATGTCTCACGTCAATGTTGTAAAAGTTGGATAAAATGCGGCATGACCGTTTTGACTCCAGGTGCTTTGAAAACTATCAGATTATCCAAATTACTACCACATATGGAAGTGGCACAAATCTGATTTTTGAGGGGTAAAAAGATCAAATTTGGGCATTCAGAATATCATAAAAAAGTCGGATATGGATCGTATTTGCCTCCTCAGCATGTAACCAAAGTGGTTAATTCCTATTCACCTTTCACTGCAAAATTTCACATTTCTCCAGACAAAGCTTTAGGGATTTACGATGGTCACTCTTCCATGTTTTTTGCATAAGGCATTTAAAATGTCTATTTTTCTAAACTACAAAAGGTCTGAAACTCCCAGGTTTAGACCCCAGACTATGGCCTAATTCAAACCTCACTCTTCACTATAGTATCTGCTTAACCCCAAAAACTGTGTGATGTAAATGTCGTCATCTTTACCACTTTCAGTGGACATATCATGCAGGCATCTAAAAGGGGTGTGGCTTGTTGCATTCACCAGAAGACATGTGTTGGGGATTTCCCTGGTATCCCCTATCCTCTGAGATACTGGCAGAGTTATTAGGTTAAACTCTGTGAGTAGGCCCTCATGCAGGTTATTTAAATGCAGACATTGATGTGTGATATTCAGCATGTAATTATCTGGAATAGATTCTGTTGGTCAGAGTATTTCTAAGATGTGATAACGCTGGAGGAAGCGTCGGGGCAAAGGATGGAATGATTGGGCCTTCGATCTAAGAGAACACCCACAGCGAAGGTGGAAGCCTATGTAGGCCAGCATGCTATTGTTGGCCAGTGTCTTAATTGGCACTGGGGGATCCATGAAGTATGGTAGAGGGGGGGCATGCAGCAGGAAACACAGAACATTACAATCAAAGCATGTGCATGCGGCTGAAGATAACGTGCTATCTGTTCCATCCCCTGAATGCCTGCGTTCCTCTCTCTGTATAAAAGCAGCTCCATCCTGTTGATGCGCCCAGTAAACACCTTAACCCTCCCTGGATCACTCCATCACTTGTTGCCGAGGTCTTCTTCCGGCAGCCAACATCACAGAATAGGACTCCTGGGGTTGGCAGAGGATTGAGCCACATCTAATTGTCATAACAAGTCACTTTATCCACAGCCAGTTTGGATTGAATGACGATAAGAGACCTGAGAAGAGCAGGAAGTTCATCCCGCAGGGGGCAGTTTCATTTTCAAATGCTGTGCTACGTTTGACTCCTTATAAACAAAGTGTCTTGTCAGTGGAGGAGCAAGGGGCGTGCAAGCTGGATAAACTTCCTGTCTGGGAGTGTGCCCCTGAAAACATCCCTGCTATTCCATCTTCTTGTGCAATCTGAAGTATTTCTGGACATTTCTCAAATTCAAAATCTGATTACGCAAATATTATTGATGGAAAATATGTTTCAAGAATGTAATCCTGAGGCCTGAAGTTTCTTTGAGGCTGAGATACTGACAATAAATTATTTTGAAAAGATAGTTTTTGGAACATATGTTAAGTATCAAACTGAGACAACAAACTTTTCAAATGTTATTTCAGACGCAAAAAACTGAGACAATAATTGATAGTTAGTATAAGTTACGGCTTCACTGCCTGGATTTTATGACATATCTGAGACACTTGTTCACTTGCCCTCTGAAACCCCATTATCATCTCACGGTCCTCTCTCCAACTCTGCAGGGTTATGGCTTAATAAATTTCTGTAAGGACATGCTCTTCTGGAAATGTTTTGAAAAAAAATATTTATGCATGCAATTTATGGCCAGTTTGGGATATTTTAATTTCCACTAACATGTTATTCAGTAACTGCCCTAAAAATAACCTCATTTTATTTTTTAAATATGTAACAACTAAGTCAGGGAAATTGAGAGGCCTGACTTCTCAACATGAGGTCAGGAAAGGCAAAACGTTTCTTAACCCATGTAGCTGGTGCGTCCCCAGTACAAGGAGCAGCAGCACTTCCACCAACAAAAGTTAATCCAATCACATGCTATACATTAATCAATATATCCATATTGAATACCCACGTAACGGGAAAAGACTGAAACAACATTTTCTACCACAATAACATTCAACTCCAACTCTAGGCAGCGAAATGAAAATACAGATGCATTCTGGACAAACACCCAGCAACAACAGTGCAACACAGTCCTACCAACATAAGTAGCCTTTCAAATTAAAAGCCCAAACTCTGCTCTTTCCAGTAATATAAGCATCACTGTTCTATGTACAAAACTCACTGAACCAACAGCTGAAGAAGAGGAAAAAATAAGGCTTATTTCATGAAGTGAAAATTATAAAGTCTTGCCTTTACTGTTTTATGGCCATAATCTGCATTAGAGTTGAATTGAAATTTCTTTATTTTGGAAAGTGCTTTGAAATGACACGTTTTGAAATGCTGCTATATAAATAAACTGAATTGAATAGATTTGATTAGATATGAGAAAAAGAACTTAAGAAAGAAAAACTGAACAATTTCAAATGGGACATGTAATGCCAAAAATACTCTTTAGGAAGGTTCACCTGGACTTTTATCAACCAATACCTCTGAATAAACTTGCATGCTTCACTGTTTTTACATGAATTTTGGTACAGCAAATGGTCAGGTCTTGTGGTTTACTACAGTGGTCTCCAAATCCCGGGCCACGGACCGGTACCGGTCCATGGACCAATTGGTACTGGGCTGCACAAGAAATAATTGAATATTTTCGTTTCATGTATTATTTGAGTCTGGAGGATCTTTTATTTTGAAAATCCTTTAACCGGAATCTCTCGGTTACCTCTTGCGCACCAATACACAGCACAATTTAAGGATTGTCGGCCAATTTTCCAAATTGTGACCACACAAGACACGAGCCGATAAAAGTACAACAGGTTCGTTCGGTTCGTGTGTCCAGTCACACGGCAGGAGCAACACACCACACACGAACCGATTCCACTCAAGAACATCCCGATTCCAGAAGAAAATCCAGTAAAACCCCCAACATACCATACGTGAATTTAGAATAATCAAACACGGATGACGTTGTAGGAGCAGTAGTGATAGTTTGTGGACTCATTCTAAGCGATAAAAGACGTAACAAAATGAAAAGGCGTTTGATAAAAGACGGCAGGAGCAGCTGCACTATGATTTGGAGGTGAGTTATGGTTTTTTTGTAGTTAACATTTTAAACTGAATAAACATAATCACATATAATAAACACATATAAATAAACATAATAATTTCACATATCACCTCTAATGTCTACCGGATTCTCAGTTGCACCATGTCAACTGTTTGGGATTCGCCTCTGTTCTTCCGTCACAACGCTTTCTGACTGGCTACCTATCACATTCAACAGGCTGCGTTCTCGCTCCCAGTCAGGACAAACCCCACAGGTTGCGATAATCGGGCCAAGACAATGTTGAATATGCCCGATTTTAGATGGGGCATATTCAACACACCACACACTGCAGGACATTGTTAGATTGATGTAAAGGGAAAATCGGGGGAAAGAAAAAAGGCTTTAGCGGGAACATGGTTCTTTCCTCCCCCAACCAGGAGCAAAATTGCCAAGTCTCGACAGGTCTGCGGTAATAAAAAGGTTGGGGATCACTGGTTTACCAGATGCTTTGGTTTGCATTTGCACTTTTATAATGTGACAAAACATGAAAATGTTCATGAATACTTTCAGAATATACTGAAGGTACTGACCATCAATCATGAATATAAACTCCTTATTTTTCTCGTATGAAGTCCATATTAATCCTTTGTAACCTACAAGTTCTTTACACAATTTATGAAAACATATCTAAGACCCTGGAGTTTGGCAGAAAAATCTCATGAAAGTCCTACCTTTAGTCCGCTCTGCACCAGCTTATGGAGATCCAAGAAGGGCTCCTTGATAACTTCGAGGTTATGGTTGAGTATCCTGACAATTCCCTCTCTCTCCACAACAAAAAGCCGCTGAGAGCCATCGCCACAGTGCACCACAGCCACCGGCTGCCTCAGACCACTCAACACCTCCTGAGGACAGTAGCAGTTGTGTTTGTGTTTCCTGGGAAACATGGAAAAGGCAAAAGGTCAAGGAATGATGTGTCCCTCAATAACCCAATTAGAAGCATAAGAAGCAGAGGGGATTTTTAGATGGCAGTTTTTAAAATCAGGAACATCACACAGAGGATACGTTTCAATTTTTATTGTATTTACTCAAGAATGAAATAATTAATAAAGTGAGTTGAATTGTTGTCAATATTGCTAAATTCTCAAAAGTTTGACCAGTACATCTGCTTTTCTTTGTATAATGTGAGTCTAATAACTGGTAGCTATTACCATCATAATGATCACTCAATGGTTCCTGGAAAGTATCAGTCCTACAAGACCATCACATCTGGCCACAAAATAAATATTTCTAGGTTTCACACCCTTTCGTGTAGAAGGTCAGAAAAAATTTGTACATTTCCACCACAAAACTCAGAAATATTGAGATTAATCTAAAAGATTTTCTAGAAAAATAGAAAATTATTGTTGATCAAAAAGTCAAAGATTTTGTAGAAATCTTTTTTTTTTTTTTTTAATTAATCTCACAATTTTTTTAATGGAAATTTTCTGATCTCAACAAGTTGAAAATTTTCAACTTTTGAAACTCAGAAAATTTCCTAAAGTCAAACATTTTTTACTTTAATTTTTTTTCTGGAAAATTTCTGGGAATAATCTTGCTTGGATTAAAATTGGATTTTTATTTCTCGCAAACATATCAACTGATATTGACCACATGTATATTGCGATATATACTGTTATTGATTTATTGTTCAGTCCTACTTAAGTGGTAGTTGAACATGTTGAACATTGAACTCATACCAGTGAAACCTGACAGTCTACAACAGGTCATCTTACTTACAGTAACTCAAGCACCACATAAAATAGATCCACGTGATAGTCAGAGTACAAACCTGCTGATATCTTCTATTTTCTCATCTTCCAAGTAGTTCGAATCTTGCCCAAGCAGTTGCCTTCGTTGATAATCGGGAAAACACAAGCCGGCACCTCTCCTCCCATAGTACTGACAGAACTCATCCACATCAGCTTGGAACAGCTCTAGCAAACACAGCACATACAAGGCGACACTTACTGCTGATGCTGAACAATTAAAACAGCTTTTTACACAGGTTTCGAGCAGCTGAGTTATGTTTATGAATGTCTTGCTTTGTGGCTACATGTACACACAACAACAAACAAACGTTGCATAGGGATAGAGAAGGAGGAACGTTTTCTATAAAGGATTTGTGGAAAGGAATCTAGTTGAATCAATTCTGGTTTGAAGAGGCTGTAAAGAGCAAGTGAAAAGAAACTGAGAAAAGGATAGCAGTTTAACTTTGAGCAGAGCAGAAACACTAAATTCCCAACTGAGACATCCATGCATATTATTTTAAATTCTTCACATCATATCCTTGTGCAGTTGCCTAAAATTTACTGATTTATTTTTTTTTTGGAAAATGAATCTAATCTTGTTGTCTAGACAGTCTCTAACTAAAAATGTCTTTATTCACGTCTTTAAATATATAGTTGGGAAGTCCATATGTGGTCCCAAGTACCTCAGTGCAAATCAAAGCAATACTGTCTGTGATTTTCAGCAACAACATCCTCAAGTGCAGTCATTTTTTAAAATTACAGCTGAATTTCATGCTCACTCCTTATAAAACCAGATTTTAGATCATGCACCTTATGTTGTTTATCTAACTAATCAGGAATTTCCATGATAAGTGTTTTGCACTCTTTAAAATGTGCAGAAAACAGTGACAGTGAAGGAAAGTCATATTACTTGGATAGCCCCAACTGTCAGAGAGAAGAAGCTGAAACACACATTATATGAAACAAAAATCTTTCCGTAAATGTTGTCTGCACATTACCTGGAAATTAATGTTTTACAAGTCAAATTATCAACAATTCATTCAAGCCTTATACTTCAGCTGCAAATTTGGTAGAGTCGTTGCTGACTGTAGCTGTGTGTGTCGGGTTGAATATATCTTTGTACAAATGTTAAAACTAAGGATGTGCCAATAAATCGGACTTGATTTTCTTTATTTTGAGAGAGTGTGATCGGCGAAAGTGACTTTATCTAACTCACGAAAGATGTGAAAATCTGCCACTGTCCTCTTTTGCTCTCCTGTGAAAGTTGTCTGACTGGCATACCCGGCCACCAGGTCACAACTGCAGGTGTGCAGTTAACAATAGCTTTGGGAATCAATATTAGCAAATTCCTAATCTTAACAAATCAGAATTGCCACCACAAATGAGGAGTTTTGGTTACCAATTGAATTATTATTTATTTAAGTTCATTCGGTAGAGACAGACACATATCGACATAGTCAAACTGAACAAAACAGCAGTCCCATGTTAATGTCATAGTGCAATAGCAACTTGATGCCCTTGATGGGCTTTTAAAAAGTACCTCTAAAAATTTAAGTTATAATCATTTAAAATAGCACAACATAATGTCGACAAAATCTATAAACAAACAGCGAAACATAAAACATCAAAAATTGATACAGTTCTGTTTTTGACATAACCAGAGTTTTGTTTGTTTTTTGAACGTACTAAAGCTGGTTACGGACTTTAAATCAACAGGAAGTGAGTTCCAAACTACAGGTCCTCTCACGGACAGAGCACTTTGAGCAAAAGTGGTTCTTCGAAAGGGGACCTTACAATTTTCATCTGAAGTAGATCTGCTGTTGGACTGCAGTCTCTGTATGCAATCGCTTAATGGTGTAGGTGCATATTCATTTAAAAATCAATTTTAAAAGATTATAATTTATAAAATTAGGAAAGTCCAAAATGCCGGATTTGGCCAAAATGTGACAATGATGGAATCCGGTTGGCTTTTTATATAAAACCTTTAAAGCCTGATTATAGAGACTTGCTAGTGGTTTGAGTATAGGTTTATATTTGATATAACCGTTTTGCTGATATTATCAACATGGCTCCTAAGGTTTAACTGAGCATCCAGAATTATTTCATTATTGTAATATTTACCTTTAGATTTGTGCATTTCTTTAACTACTTTGTTCCTCAAACTTTTAAAAAGCAGATCAGATAAGCCGCACACTAAGTTATAGGCTTTTTTGATTCGACCAAGTTTATTTGAAAAAAATGAAATCTATGAATGTTTGACTGTTTTTGGCGATAAGAGAGGGACCATTGATTAACTGATGAAAATCAAATTTTGCTGTCAGTTCTCTAAGTTTTTAATTCAAATTAAAATCTCCCAAAATGATTACTTCACTGTTGTATTTAAATCCTGTTAGCAATTCTTTTAAGTTATTACAAAAAGTTGAGCTGCGACATGATGGAGGATTGTACACTACCATAACATTAAAATTCATACAAGGTGTAAGACAACCATTTAAACATACACATTCTATTAATATATGCCCATCTATAAATATCTCATTGACATTAAATAAGTCTTTTATATAAATTAAGACTCCCCCTCCTCAGCCTACAACTCTATCCTTCCTGAAACATGTATATCTCGGTACATTGAATTGAGTCTGACTAACAGATGTGAAAACACACTTAGATGCCAGCGACTGACACAGTGTGTTGGAAGCATCATAATGGCAGGAAATAGGAAAGTACTTTTATTGCAATTGATTTTGCATATTCTTTGAATATCCCACATAAACAAATACAAGAAGATGCTGCAACTTGGTTCAACTTTGATAAAGCTTTCGCTGTTTTGCGTTACTGAGCAGCAATGGAGAACAGCATGTGAATTCAAACAATCAGCCTGTTCAATATGGCTTGTCATTCAGAGTAAACAAGATGTTCCCATGGTGAGATATGCTCAATACCTAATTTGTGAAACAAAGACGGGATGTTCTAAAAGGATGACAGGAGGTGACCAGTAGTTATCGCTCCGCAAGACCTCCAGCCGGCCCCGTCACAACACCATTCTCGTAAGAAAACAAAATGTGCAGTGGGTCTCGGAGGCACTTTGAGACCTAACAACAATCTTGACAATATTGTTTCCTCTCGTTAATCCCGTGGAGGACAGAAGAGAGCAAATACACCAGCGATAAAAACACAAACAGGACTCTCCCAGTCCCTCCTTTCATCTCCTTCTCCTGCCACACACCGCAACGACTGACCGCATCAAATACTGGAGGTGATAGGATATCCCCTCAAACATCTAAACATAACATGAAGATCAAACACACACAGAGCTCTGGTTATACCACCCACACACTTGTTTCTGCAGTTATCTTAACCATGGTGGTTGGGGACCTTGGGTGCAGGATGAGGGAATGAGTGAAGGAAGATATGAGAGGAGTATAGAAAAGGTGGGGGCAGAAGTAAGACTCGAGGCAGGACACATCTTTAGGGGGCTGAGTACGTTGCCTAATCAAGAGACAGCAGTAAGTTTTAAGGAAGCAGGATGATAGGTAAAGAATGCTTTAAAGGCTACTGGTTTGACTTAAAACCGTTGTGTTTAAAAAGGTCCAGTCAAAGCCACATTGGTTTGAACATCACAACTGTAGAAAATTCCTACTTTGCTTGTTGTTGACTGTTGGTCAATCTAAAAAAAGATTTTAAAATACCAGCATTTTAAACTAAAAAAGAGCTAAGGAAAGGCGTAGGACAAAGAGAAACAGAGAAACAGTGTCCATATTCCTGGCTCCCCGGCTCTAAAGTTATACTTCCATCTGGTTATCTTCCAAGCCAACCTGGGTGGCCCACCCAAAGCACTTGACATCTTGATGCACTTCAGCAGTTTTACATACACACAAGCTTTGTAGAAAAATAAATGTGTCATTCGTCACCACATATGCTGATCTGTGGTGGGCTGAGCGGAGTGAGCAAGAAGCATAGAAGCAAAAAAACAAAAAAAAGAAATGAAAAAGGAAGAGAGCATTTCTGTCTTCAGCTTTTTTGATGTGACTCTTGGAGCCCATATGTCTGTCGGTATTCAAGCAAGAAATCTATAACTTAGAACAAGTGTTCTTCTTCCACAGCCTTCTTGTTTTCTGTGAAGTCGCTGTCACCACTCTCGGCTGTAGCTTTGGTGTTCCACTTTATATACAAGCACCGTGTTTGATGCAACCAGATATCTATTTGGATGAAATATATGTTTGACTTACAGCTTACCATGTTGTCGACACGTGTGTTTGAAACTGTTCTGCCTTCTCAAGTCCCTGCTGATCTAATCAGTTTGAGGAGACTCGCAGCCTAAAGTGTTTGATCATATTTGGCATGTTCTCTGAAATCACAGCGAACTATGATCTTGCATCTCTTCAAAAGAAAATCTTCAGAAGAGCAGGTGCTTTCAGGCGCAAAAACAATTCCTATGTGACAAACCACATGCAATGCATCAAAGAGTTTTGATGCCATTTCCATCTCTTCAGCTATGTTTAGAATCCTGTGCGGTTGAAACTTCAGAGAAAACAGCAACAGAGGAGCTGAGATGTAGCTTTTTAAGTGACAGTTTGTACCTGAAACAAAGCACTCAGGAGCTGTCTACAGCACAAAATAGGGTTCACATGCTTTCTCAAAACATTTCCTCAGGAGAAACAAAGGCCAGTTCCTGGTATCAAGGTGTACCAAGGTTTAAAAGAGTTTGGTTTTATAACAGCTTACATTTTATGTCATACTGCTGCTGTGCTGCTGATGGTTCCTTACCTAGTTCTAAAGTTGCTATGACAGTATTTCAGTGTTTACAAAAGTGATACTTGGTAAGCAAATGTTTCACGACTGACCCAAAGAGAAGTAATTATATTTTGAGGGAAAATGCAAAAACATTTTATAAATGAAGTTGTTTTTTCTTATAAAATGTATTAATATTAAGTTATGCAGTTGTACTGTTAAATAGTACACAACAATTATTTTCAATTACCTATATTGATATGTATTAATGTTCCATGTGAACATTAATGTTTAAGGGATCTGCAAGTATAAATAACTTAAGTTCATTGCAATAACAGTAACTGAGAATAGCTATTCACCTAAATCTTTCCACAGTAACAGTAATAGAGTAGATTTACCTTTATATGGAGCATGAATGTCTGTGCTCTGGATGACATGAGTTCTATCAGACTGATTGAATGCTTGGTCTGCATAATCAAATTCTAATGAATAATTTTTTATCAAACTTTTATTGATTCATTCTTGCCTCATCAGTAGAGTGAGAAGCAGACCAGTGAACACGTTTTAGGACAGGCTCAGCTTTGAATGGCGATGAGGTCAGATGAGGTAAGCGCTGGATAAATAAATATTCTCAGACCAGACTACTGACGCACCACTTTCTGCATAAATCCGGGGCTTTGCAGGGTCCACATGTGCGAGCAAAGTCTTAGTTACAAACAAGACCTGTTGTGAATTTTTATTCAACACAACAAAACATGCAGGGCCCCAAAAAATGTGAATGTGTTTGTGCGGTTATCGCTGGGTGACCACACAGGCACCCATTAAAGCTGCATTCATTGCCTTTATTATGGGTTTCATTACCTGGTATGTGCCCCCTGCAGGTGTAATAGAACTCCCGGCAGAAGTCCTGGCAGAGCCGCGGCAGGTCCGGCTCTCTGTGTGGCATTCGATCCATGTCCAAGGAGTGGAACAACACCTGGGCATTGGGGGAGCAGCGTGCACACTTGATCTCCTCCAGGAGATGTCCACATTCTGTGTTGTTGGTGGAGAAAATCTGGAGACCACACACAAAGAAAGCCAGCACCTTGTTAATGGGGTGGAGAATCAACTTATAAACTTTTAACTCGTACTAAGATGTAGTTAAGAATTAGTGAGCTGTGTAAATAAAAAAATCATCAAAACTGAGAAACCTGGATTAAAGGTTGGATTTTTAATTTTTATGGAATCCTAACAACCTGCACCTGGTGTCTGTTGGTCAAGGAAGTGATCTCTGACCTTATTGTCACTCAAAATATAGAAAGCAACTGCTACTATCTGACAAATGTAATTAAAAAAAATATTTAAAATGGGTCTCTGCAAAGTTCTGCAAATATAATTTTAAGGCTTAATATTTTCTATTCGGACCAAATTATCTCATCCCCTGCCTGCTCACTGAAGTTTGCAGACAGTTAAAAAGTAACTACAATCCTCACGTCTGACAGTATTCAGAACAACAACAAAAAAAAACAAAAACAAAATAAAGAGTCTAAGTTACAGTCATTACGCAGAACTACACAAGGAGTTAATCCAAAAGAAATTAGCAGGATTATTTACATAACAAATTAGCTATAATAAAACACAATGTAATCTGTTTTAGGTCAAAAGCTGCACTGTTGGGGCAGCCAAGCATGCTGGTGGTGTTTTGCTCTGTGTGAGGTCCATGTGTAAACACCAATTTCAAGATAGGCAGGCACATCATTCCCACTCTGGTATCAACAAATTAGCAGTCTGTCGAAGTCAATTAAAGCAGGGGACCCAAGGCTAACATATGGACACCTTACACTCGGGTTGCAAAAGAAGTCCGCAACTCTATAAAAGACTTTCTGCTTTTAAGTTGCGTGGAGTTATGTTAGCGCAACAAGTGGTGGAACCCTTGACAAAAAGCTGATGTTCCAGTACAAAAATATGCTGCCATATAGAGAAAGAATTTTATTTTTGGAACAGACAGTGTGACGGACAAAAACAAAACAGCACAAAATGTTATGATTCTATTTCAGTTCACAAACTCCAACCTGCATCACACTTTCTGATATAATTGATCAAAAGTGAATTTTCTTTTACTCTGAAAACGAGCTGATATGTTCCTCTGTCACGGCGCTCTCTGCTCTCATGCCTTCCAGTGTTGTGGGCATGCCTGCTCCCTTGCTCTCAAGTGCCTATTGATTCTGTGTGCCATGGCCTGGCACAAGGTCCACAGAGTGAAGCATTTGTGTGCTCTCAGCCATGCCCCATGTCCATATGTTGCTGGGATGGACTCCAATGTTGCCATCATCCAAACCAGAACAAGTGGGCCCTTTGTTTGTTGTGTTTTTGCTGAATCTCCAGGGGCATAATTCTCAAAATGAGGAAGAAAATAACAGGCGGGCTAAAAATGGTCAAAACGTAAACACACAGGTTGTCAGAATCCATTACAATATATTTTTAAGAGATGCCAACACAGTTGCAAGATTTGTGCAGAACAACCATAACAAGACTGTCACCATGCTCCTGTGCCAATTTGAACTTAACAGAGTAATTTCAATCGAAATATAGTAATATTAAGTCATAACAAGGATCAAAATATCCCTCAAACAATTTGTGATTTACTTGTTATTTGTATACTTTTGAAAGAATTTGTCCTTTTAAAAGACATCCAGAACAACTTTCAACATCATACAGTTTTAGATGATGTCCAACTTCAAACTATGAAAAGAATTGCTGTGACTAATATGAATATGAATATTCATACACCAAACTATTCCTCATCTAACTGAAGGTTGTTTTGCAAATTTCTAGTCCAGTCACTGACAGCAGAACTTTCTAGATCTTTCTTCAAGAGTTTGAAGCAATAAAGAAAATGGTTTCTATACAGCACTGACAAACTTGGTCTGAGAAACAGTCATCCCCAAAACACTTATCTAAATATTGACAATTTGCGCTATGTGACATCTTTTTGGGTACTTGGAAGAAGAAACCCATGCTCGGAGGATTGGGAGTTGCAATTGTCACAAATCTGAAGATGCACCTGCTTCCTTCGCCTGCTTCCTGCTCACTGATATAAGCAAAAGGATGCTTCTGGTTTTTGTAAAAGAAAATTGCTTTCACGCTCACTACATGAAAATTGCATGTTTGGTTTTCAGTCTGCGGCTGTTACTCAACAAGCCCACAACCCAGAGCCAATCTGCAACACACTTTCAGCCTGGCTTATGCATAAAGCTGGAACGTCCTTCTTTTATTCCAAAAAGTAGAAAAAAAACCTAACAGAGCACAAATATAGGCCTGGGTGGGCCACCAGTCCCAATGTTTTAAAAGGTCATGTTCTTGAAATCACGGAAAATTTCACAGCATACTGTTCCAAAGGTTTTAAGTGCTTTATATTATATGCTAAGGAAGTGTCACAAAAGAGTAAGTCGGTCACCAGGCTAAAAGAAGGGTGGTGGGCTTTTCTCTCACTTATAACTAACAAAAATTCAGCTGTTTTGAAATATTTTCTGTTGCGCAAAATATGGAGAGGCATTAAGTGGAAACTAAAGGAGTGACAGCTTTAGTTTCCACTTAATGAAAACTAGCTACGAGTAACCTCTACCCAAATAGATAGCCTGCCTACTTGGAAAATTGAGAATATATTGTTCTGAATTCGCCCTTGAAGAACAACATAACACTCTTTGGTTAAGTTTATATCTCAAACAGACAAGGAATAACATGAAATCATTTTAATAATGAAGAAGTCAAGTTATAGTGGAAGCATAGACATTTCAAAAAGATCGATACATGTATGTATTTTTGCTTTTTTTTTTCTATGTGTGTGTTTCAATGCTATCCTGGTGGTGTAATATCTGTACTCAAGGTTATCAAATCATCTGATCCTCATCCTAGACCATGCGTGCTTTCATATAACTTCCGCTTCTCTAAAAACATTTATAAAAAAAAGAAAACTTGTCTTCGGGTTTTCAAAATGCTCGTCCACAGTCAACCATAAGAGATGGGGGAGCAAAGGCTGCACTAAAGCTTAAACAAAACACTTGCCCTCAGGGAATATGTGTAAGTTTGCTGGCAGCGGGGGAGATACTGGAGAATACACACCCTCTCAAAGGCATTAACACCCGGACAAGGCTGATTACTGGGAGGGGGAGAGAAGAGAGTGATGTTTTCCAGCTTCTCCTATTAGTGAAACCAACAAGCACAATGGTGTTGTTGTTATTCTTTTGCCATAATCAGAAAAGGCTCCGTGTGTGGGCAGTGTAGTAGGGGAGGAGGAGAAGTCGAGTTCGTCCTATTCAGTCCCCATCTCCACCACCCCCTCTAACCCCCACCACCCCAGCCACCACCTCTTATTTGCATGACTTGAGCAAATTAAATGATGCAATATGTGCTTTTTGTATCACACAAAGTGAGATACCACCCAGCCACTGAATTATACGAGGGGCACTTTTACATGAGAATGGCCCGATGAGAATCCAAAGGAGTCGCCCGTTTGGCGCATACAGTTGCGTTTTGTGCTCGTCCCAAGAGCGATTCAGACGCTCCCGTAGGGTTTTTAATTCGCGTTTTTAACGGTCAAAGCCTGACGAGAGCCGAAGGCTGCGGCTGGAGTGACGACTTTCTCTTTTTTACGTTCGAAATGGAGAGAACGTCAACTACCCAAACTCATCTTAAAACATCTAAAAACAACCGAGAACATGCGATGTAAGTGACAAGTCTATGAGCTCCAGGTTATAAAAAGACAAACAAAAAAACACACACACAAAACAAACTCCTACCTTTTTTTCACGAGCAAGCGGGTTCGACAGCTTAGCTAGCAAGCGCTCTGTCTGGACGGTTAGCTCACAGTGAAGCGAGATGTAACGTGAATCGGGGCGATTGATTGTCATGGTAACGCAGAAGCGAATTGGACACACATAAACGTTACACCAGCAAGTTCAGAACGCACGATGGTTGTTCTTTTGCTTTCAAAAAAAAAGAGAATAATCGCTAAATATGTACAAGTTTTGTTATAAGCGACGAGGACAAACTATTTTAGTAACATTTCCCTCACATTCCCTACATTAATAATAGTGATTGTAGGCGTTTGAGTGTATTTCCCCAGTAAAATCATACTAACATCTTCAACCTACCCGGGCATCCCCGCGGTGCAGGATCTGATAGGCGGCTCTCCTGGTGGGACAACAGGACACACGGGGGTACAACCTATGGCAAACTTCTCCGCTGCTGCTGCCGTCAAGCAGCACTTTTCGCTCCCTTTTCTTCAGACGCTTGGGCAAGCTTCCGTCGTAGCATCTTCTCCTCCTGGGGCTCAACTCTCCTCTCTCACCGAACTTTGCGTCCCCACATTCCCACACGTTCACCGCGATGGCCAGGACGAGCACGAATTGCAAGTGCTTCATGGTTTCAAAAACATATACAAACAAAACTAAAGAAGAAAAAAGGGCACTTCTTCTAACTTTTTTTTCCTTTATCAAAAATGCAAATGTGCCCCTGCAGACCAGTTTGTATATTTAGTTGTATTATCCAAACACCAGAAGCTGCTAAAAAAGGGGGGGTATTTTATACTATTATTACTAGATGAAACTGTTCTTAATTTAATTATCACAATGAGAAGAGTTGTTTAAAAATAAATTAACAAACTCCTTCCTCAGAATAAACGGTTTAACTTGACATTTACAAACCAAATAAAAAAGAGACCAATAAAATTTATCCTCAAGAACACAAACACACACACTCAAAAAAAAAATCCCAACAGAAAAGAGCCTGATGTTCCTTTAAAAGGGTAAATTCCTGCAGGGAACGGCTCGCCAGCTTGTGCACGCACGGCACAAAACAACATGAGAAAATAAAAGTTGTCTCTAAGTCCTCTCAGAGCGCTCACATGTTTTCTCGTGCTGTTTCCTCCTTCTTTTTAACCAGCGCGCGAGAAGGGAGCGAGCGCTGTGACGTATGGCTGCGCGGGGGCGCGCGTGGCAAGCAAGGTCGCGCCCACGTCGAGGTGGAAACGTTTTACCTGGCAGAGCGCAGATGGAAGCTGGAGATGGACGCTGCTCCTGCAGTGCTCCATGTACCGCGGTCCGAGTAACTTGTAATGTAAATGAGAAAACAAACAAACAAAATCCCAATTTTGTTTGTTTGTTTAGATCGCACGTGTGTCCTTTGACGTCACAGCGTTGATTACATTGCAGAAATTGTTTTTCCAGTCTGCCAAAAGCACGCTGACGGATAACAGTTACGGTTTTCCATGACAGTGAGAAAAGGCTGATTCTGAGCCACATGTGGCAGGTACATTTCTGAGATTCAGGACAGAATTTTGTTCAACATCGTTCTGAAATATCTAATAAAATAGTTCAGGATTACATAATTACGAAATGAGATTTATATATATTGTCCTAGGAGACTATAGACTATAAGGCTTATAAATTACTACATCATAACTGACAGCAAGTCACATCTTACTAGTCACATCTTACTTTAAACCTTTCACAAAATTAGAGAAGAAAATTTGAATCTATTGAGATTTTTTAAAAGTTGACAAGAGGGCAAGATGGAGTTCTTTACAATAGAACATCCATCCATCATCTAGTTGTACATCCATCGATCCATCCATCCATCCATTGCTTGCCCTAACAAGGAGAATAAACCATTTTTATGCTCCTCAAATCTGGAACAAACTCCTAGAGGACCGTAAAGACACTGAAACACAGTTACTTGGAAATCTTTCTTTTTTCTGCCTGTATTTGGTATTTTGTTATTTTGCTATTTATTCTATCGTTGTTATTTCCAAATTTGGACATTTGTTCTATTTTTTGAGGTGTTTGACTATGAGGCAAAGGAAAAGTCAAGTCTGGTATATCACATTTCAGCAGTATGGTAGTTCAATTTGCTTTTCACCACAAAATATAAAACAGTCACCATTTATGAAACGAGCAACAAACATTACATTATGTCAAATGCCATAACCAAAATCATTAAGTAGATATACGTCAAATATATGAATCAATGTTCCTATTAATTATGAGTCAAACCTTTTTAAGGGATCTCAGTGTTGCGGCTGTTTTGCGGTTTTCTGGAAGTTTGTTCCAGACCCAGTCACAGATTACTCAACATTCATTTTGTTGTCTTGCCTCACATTTTGAAAGGCATCTTAATTTGTCCAGTTTTACGATAACAACAAATGTAGAGCAATTCCTTTCAGAAAACTCACCTGATAGCCATCTAAAACAGAGGTGGGGAGGGGGACGTCCAACTGTGGCAGTTACCGGAGAAACAACAGCCCTGCTTTTTTCAGGACAGAACCTGAAATCATTAACTTTAACAGCACCTGTTCTTACTTGGGGGTCTGTGGCACTCAGCAGATTCCCGGCTTAGCTTATCTACAGGAATCTGGAGCTGGTGGAATCCAAGAGTGGTGGGTTTGATTGCGGGCTATTATGGAAATGACTTTGTGTGTTATGAAGCTGTGACCGACCTCTCACGTTCACACACACATTCGTAGAGTCTCTACCTTATCCAAATGGAGACATTTCAGGACCAAATGCAGCAAAAGTGCTTCTGCCCCTTTACGTCCATAAAGGAGAGAGGGAATCAAATCAAAATGAAGAGAGCAATCTGCCACCAACAGCAGTCACCACAAACGAGAGCTACAAGAACAGGGAAGAACTGCATTGTTGAGCAGCGTGAAAACATGTGGGATGCAGCTGTGGGGCCGAGTGGAGTGCATCTGCGAAGGACAGATAGATGAAGAGAAGCACAGTTTGACAGACCGCGCTCCTGAGCTGACAGACCAAGAGTAGCTCTCTAAACATACATAAACAGAAATCCATAAAACATTTCCATCTTTTAATTTCTGGCAGAAACAATAGACTTTAGCAACAAACACAAGGTCTGGACGTATCAAGCTAAATATCAATACTAGCAGGATAAGATCGATACTTTTTGTTTACAGTTTACAGTTACTTGAATTTCCCTCACAGAGTTCATACTAGCACATAGGCAGGAATTAAAAGGCCAAATGTTGAGTTTATATTTCAATTTGAGCAAAGGATTTTATACCTTTGTAATGTTTGACTGCAAACATTACAAAGGTACAAAGATTGTATTTTTCCAAATACAATCTTTTTAAGTCTCCCATAAGCACAGTTTTACTTTTATCTACTCAGGCAGTTGAAATAAATCTTACAGGAACTCAAGAATATACACTTATGTGAAGATATAAACCTCAAACCTGAAATATGAATACGGCTGAATGTTAAATTTTAAAGGAAAAATATTATTCCTATTTAGGTTACATGCAGATTGCAGTTACAGACTCACTAATCCTAATAAACAATTGTTTGCAGTAGAAAATAATAAGGGAATTATGTTATTTCTATGCTGCAACATAGCTTTCGAGTGTAGTTAGTTAATAAAAAACACATTATAACACTGATAATTGTCAATAATCAACTAATTGAAGTCAAATAGCTAAATTATTCAACGATAATGACATACTTTTTTTTTTTAAAGTATCTGTAGCGGTATTGACACTGCTGGCCCTGTATTAACTTAGTTTTTGATTAATAACAAAATTTACAGTATTGCACATGGTTTTTAAAAGTTAATGTTTTCCAGCTTACATTTCAGGAGCATTTTCTCCTACATTAAAAATACAAGAGAGTACATGAGGCTAAAACCCGATCAACTTTCACTGCTGCTTCTGCTGTTTCAGTCTGAAATCATTAAATATTGTTGGAATTACTTGGCGATAGATTTACCAGAATGTTAGGACATATCTTCTACTTCAACATCTTTGATGATCTCAAATCATTTATATCCAGAGTTGGGGATAAATAGTGACATTTACTCAGTTAATTTTACATGAGTAACCTTTTGGGGAAAAACAAATACTTATAAGAGTTTCTTTATTTAGCTGTACTTTTTACTTTTACGCAAGTCATTTTTTAAATTAAGTATTGCTACTCTTACTTGAGTAAAATTTCTACCCACTTTGATTATCTTCAGTAAATAAAGATTATTTTAACCAAAAAAAAATATCACCAGACACAGAAATAACTGTTTCACAAGTTTAATACATATAAAATAAGATTTGGAAAATGTTTTTCCCTTTCCGTAGACAAGTACTGACTTGGAAAGACAGTATTACTTTCTAATACACTGTCTTAGAAATAGTCTTTCTTGTAAGGCTATTTTACTCTTAAAAGTAAGGGTAAAAGACATTTTTACTCTTACTTGAGCAATTTCTTGCTCTTCTAATTTTTACTTTTACTTGAATAAAAGTAAGTTAAAGGTGTGCTACTCCTACTTGTGCACATTTTATTGGTACTGTGCCCACCTCCGTTTATATCCACAAGAAAGGACCATAATATTGTAAATAGTGACATATGCACACATGTAATATCTAATGCATTTATATAAATGTCGTAGTTTATTGAAAATATAACTGAGTAATGTCAGCAACAGATTGGTTGATCTGCAATCTGCTGAAATCCTGGTGATAAATATTCATTCTTTTCTGTTTCACCTTCCTCTTTTTCTGACTAAACAGCTGACAAAAAAGCTCGTTTCCCCTGTCAGGCTCTTGTAAAAATTGTATATCTGTGAGTGAAACAGAGTGATTCATCTCATCCCAAAGAATATGAATTCGAGCACGAGAACGTGAAGCTACAAGAGTGTGGAGACCTTAAAGCACGTCAGGCGGTGCCTTTAGCATTCACTGGACAGATCACTGGGATTCAGTTTAATCAGAAACATCGATGCTTCTGAAAAGAACAGGTTTGAAAAGAATAGTGGACTTCACAGCGCCAACCAGATGTTTCTGGCCAGGGTTGTTTAATAGAAAATACTCTGATGTCACCGATGAGTCTCATCTTCAAGATAAAATAAACTGCCACTAGGGATGCTGTATTTGAGATAAATAACTAAATGCTTCTGCAAACATAAGTATATAATACATTAATGTAGATATAATTTTAATTCAATATTGACACGTAACTAAATTATAATTACATTTTGTATGCAATAGTGGCACCTGCATACATCTGCCCAATCATCAGGAAGTATGGAGGCATTTCACATAGTCTAGTGTCCTTCCTTCTTGCCTTCCGTCTATCCTTCCTTCCTTTGATTTTCCTTTAGTTTTTTCTTCTTGCCTTCCTTCTTTCCTTCCTTCCTTCCTTTGATTTGCCTTTAGTTTTTTCTTCTTGCCTTCCTTTGTTCATTTATTGGTGCATTAGTTCGTTCCATCCTTCCTTTCTTCCCTTTTTTATTCCTCTGTTTCTCCCTTCCTTCGTTTAGCTTTTCAAGACAAAAGCTAAATTTAAATCTTTAGACTCAGAGAAATATCTGCTGTGAATTAGTATGACACTGTTATATTTATATGTTAGGAATGGGCCAGCTTTATGTCTGGAAAAGTGTGGAATTTGGACACAAGAAACGTGGTGGAAATTTAACGAGACAAACATCACACACTCAGTGTCAGCCTATCACAGTCTTTATGTCTTATAAAGTTTAGCACAAACATGAAATCATAAAAGTCAGCCCGATGCTAACCATGTGTGTGCTTCCCTCTTCTGACAGCACACAGCAAGCAGCATTGTGTTCCTCACACACCTACTTTAATGGCCCGGCTTTGTTTGGCAGTCGTATGCCATACGGCATACAGACCTCTGCAAGTGTTCACAATGCCATTAATAGTCCTGACAACAGCTTAATGAGCCTCTGCCATCTGTTTGTGAAGGCTTCAGGGTGGAGGGGAAAAAAAGGAACAAGAAAATCAGACTCAGTAGCGATTTCCAGTCGTGTGAGTGCCTCTGATTTCCACTTGAACAGATCCAAACACATGAGGACATTTTAAGTGTAGTGACTTATGTAGCGTCATCCAGCCTGAGTCAGTGACTGAGGCTGGGCTGTCTGCCCAGCATCAACAGCCTCTAAATCACGGGCTTCAGCCATCAGACCACACAACTTCGCTTTTAGCTTCCTCGCCCCTCCTTCGCTCTGTACCACCCTGGAGTGTCCTTAGGCCTTGTTTGGCTGAAGTATACACATGGCATAAGTAAGACAAGCCACCCAGGGCTCCCTAATGTGGTGGCACGAGGCACATACAAAGTTGCAGAAGACAGTGACACTAATGTGTTGCCTGGTTAATGCCACCATGGTGTCTTTAATTACGCCATGTAGGAAATTGGATTGCCTGGATTTGATACCATAATGCAGCAACTTCTTAGAACATTCCTGTTTAATTTTCAGCTGAACACGAAACAAAAAACTGTGTTCATATGTGAGGATTTTTAATCTAAAAATTATTTATACAACTTGAACCGCTTTACCTAGAACAGCTTATGGTGACACAGACTTGGAGCAGCTCTTTTACTTTAATTCTGATTCGGGGCTTTTTTGTGGAGTTATTTTTTATTATTATTATTCTTTGTTGAGACATTTCTGTTTTGGATAATTATTCCCTCTGGTTTTGGACGTTGTGCTGCAGGAAGAGGTTTTTCTTTCACACTTTCACTTTTTGACAGTTGCTACCATGTGAAACTTTGGCAACAAATTGCTTTTCTTAAAACTATGAGCAGCAGATTAGCATCTTCAAAGCTCAAATTACACCTGAACTACGACCCCAAATCCAAGGGGAGTTCAAAGGGAGCCTCCATGGATGCAGAAAAGAGAGAAAACCATTTCTGCTATCAATCACAACGGTCAGGAAGAGTATCCCCAACTCCAACATCTCTCCACCCGGCTTTCTAACAATATGGCCAAGCTAACATTAAAAGAGTAGCAAAAGCAAATGAGATGGATTAGCAGTGTTTACCAACAACTAATGGTGTCATCCAGGACATGTCACTACCATGTTCCCATTAATATATATTTTTTCATGTGCATTTTGATGTATCATATTAGAACGGTAGATGGAAATGGGAAAATTCAAAAAACACATCCTAAATTTCGCAAAAAGGTTTTTATGCTCACTTTGAATTTTCTGAAAAGGAGTTAATTTGTAAAAGGGGAAATGGAAACACATTTACCAAATTAGTTCTGACATAGTGAACTTAACTGGTAGGTCAGTGCACCACAAATTCCAAAGTCCAAATCTCCAATATAT
>CAEGAD010035825.1:0-50890 GCA_903067055.1 Poeciliopsis paucimaculata | reverse complement strand
GCAGAGAGGGAGGGGGGAAGCAGGGAGGGAAGCAGTCGCTCCGTCTCCAGTCGATTTATCAGCTTGTTTTGGAATGTCGTGTTCCTGATCCGGGTATTGCCAGTATAATCTCTAGACTGAATGACTGATGAAACATTTTAGCTGGTGAGTGCTGGGATCAGCTCCAGGACTTTGTCAGTCTCACCTGGACAAAGTTTATACCAAAAATGGACAACTGGATACATGAAGTTGACTCTATCTGCTTGTTGTTTCCAGGGCAATATGATTTCAATATCAGTTGTGAAAAATCTTAATATTTTTAGGGGTAAACTCAATGAGTCTGAACCTTTTGGTTATTAATTAGCTTAAACGCACAACACAAACTCAACTCCACCTTTTAGGATTTGTCTTTTGGTCCTTGTGGAACCAGAATCAAACGGTTTGAACAAAAATATTAAGCTTTGCTCTTAGAAGAGAGAAGTTACTTGGATTATTCAATGTAAATTATGTATTCAAAACAGGTAATAAAATATTTTTAGATTGTCCACCCATACACAGGTAAGTAGGACTGAATTTCGAGAAGGGCAATACAAAAAACGTGATTAAACTTTGGATTTTTAAAATGGGCAAAACTATATTCAGTGGTTTTACCAACTCCACTGTTTCACCTTCTTTTAACAAAAACTATTACTAATGGCATACCAGTAGGTTGCAATAACACTTACAAAAAAATCATGCAAAAATTAAGTGGAGAACTAATTAAAGCCAAAAATTCCTCATGTTTCATCCTGAAACATTCCTATCATGCTTTTCTTTGATAATTTTTTGCATTGCATAGAAGAAATTGAATGGAGCACAGTTTTGGATTAAACTGTGTAACTTTTAAAGTAACTTTTAAAATCATAGTTTTTCTCAACAAACTCCAAGGTTTTTGTGGATGTCTGGTTCAACCACAGGAAACAATGTAAAATATGCTTTATATTTATGTCTGCCACAAAAGATCCATTGCTATTTTTCAAAGTTCATAGGTCAGAAATGTTATATGTGGACAAAACCAGAATTCAAAGCCTTCCAGGAATAATGTATTTTGTACAAGAGAACTACTTATTCTGGTTGAGCAATACATCTCAATCAATTAAGTAAAGGGGAAATGTAGCCTGATGAATACATTCAAATGTACAGTAAAATCAAATTTTAAAAAAAGCATGCTTTTTGCAACAAAAAGCATGTTGCAAATAAGCAACATGACTAACTGGAACATTAAAGAATAACTCACAGAAAATTCCCCAGGTAGAACATTTACCTGATACATGCATTGCTTAGACCACTGAAAAGCTCATTATGGGCAAACTTAGAAACAAATTTCATCATTACCCAAATTCCATTGACAAACTGTGAAGCTGAAATAATTAACTGCAATATTCTCATAATAAATCAATGATAAGATAAATGTAAAAGTGTTTCTTACACTACACTTGGTATGATAAACCTCCACATTTAAGGTTTTACGTAGAACACAACATATATTCCACAATATGTTCTCAAGCAGTGCTTTGATAAGTTCATTTATAGCTTTAGAAAATAGAATTATGCATAATAATAGTTTCTTTCACTTTTATCACAACCAATTACTGTGATGCAAATAGAAACACACAAGTTGGAGTAGTGTGGCTGTTTCCGTCATATTAATCACAATTACCAAGATTCACAATTTGAAATGCAAATAAAATATCCATAAATATTCATCCTGTCTCCTACCTTTAGTTTTTTCTGTGATAAATAGATCTTGTGATGTTTAATAAGTAGAGAAAATTTGCAGGAGAGAAGTGGGGAGAGGGAAAGTTGGAAAAGGCATCCATGCCCAGTGCTAAGCCTGTCTCTCAAAGCCTCTTATAAGTCTACCGCTGAAGCAGCACATCACCAGATCGGCCTCAGTGTCCGTCCCACTGAGCAGTCCCACAGGGTGGGAGGAGTTCTCCTGGTCTACATAATCCTCTGGAGGAAAAAAAAACAAACTGCTCACCTGTGCTGGAACTTGTAACTACAACAACATGACACCAGCTACTGTCATGCGTTAGAGAACAACAAGTAGGAAGTATTAAATGAACTCCATGTCATGTTGTTAGCAGCAAACAGGGTTATTGTTTTCTTCCCTCACAAAATGAGGAAACTAATGAGCTAACACAAAGCCATGATGGGCAGTCATTAGTACGGATACTAATGACTGCCTGTCATTAGTATCTGTACTAATGACCCAAAAACCCCTGAGAAGCAATGAATAAAGACATTCACATTGAAATCTGTGTTGTCTTGTTCAGAGGAACATAGTACAGTCATAAGTGAGTAACATGGGAGCAAATTCATGAAACTGAAGTTCAGAATGAAAAACCATTTTAGGCTGTGCAGTATAACCAACTTCTGATGTCTATCTGATGTGTATATCCATATATTGAAAATATTTGACTACAGACAAAATATTTTCTTAAAGGCCTATAAGAATATTTTAAAATTTCACCGCTGCCACCACATGTTTTGAAGAGGAGCTGCTTGTACTCTGCCAGTGAGTTACCGCCCCTTTGGAACAACCAATCACTTGGTATGGGTGGCAGCATTGGCCAATCATTGGTCAAAGAAAAATTGGTCAATGATTGGATAATCATTTATTGGCAGTGCCAATAATTCATCTTATTGGCACTGCCCCTGCCAATAAGACAAATCAGAAAAGTCACTGGAGCCAACTGACAAGAACATCCTTTGGAAATGCACACGATCAGAGTAAGATATGCACTGTTGGGATTAGTGTATATAAATGTTTCAGTTAAATACCCAGTGTAGGATTTTGAGTACAAAAAATGGAAAATCATTCTATAAATGACTGGCAGAGATCTTCCCAATAACAGTAGAGTCAAATGAATGGGACGAGTTGCCTGCACTTCCACTGTGTGTTCAGTCAGTCTCCTGTAATCAGCAGGTGGTTTAGAAGATTTAGAACGGTCAGCAAGCTCTACAATCCAATTAAAATCACACTGACACATTGACAGATAAAATTAAGTGTTGTTTGCCATTCTGTGACAGCATATATGAGGAAGATCCCCGAAAGTAAATTCAAAAATTGAATTTACTTTAAACTCAAGCTGTGATTGGATGGGAAGGCATCAGGGAGTGGATTAATATCAGCTGATGATGGGATGATTAGAAATGGGAGTGCCCTGAAAGGGGAACCAGGCCATTGCCCAAAACAATGCTCTAATATGAGGCAGCACCTTCCTGTCTCACTGTTTGTTGTTCTGAGGCCAGCAATGGAAATGTTCTCACAGGCTTTTTTTGGGGTCCAAATCTCCATCTTGCTGAGATCAGAGTGGGGAGTTGTAACATTAATAAGCACAGGGCTTTGCCCTTCCCATCAGCTCCTTTATCTACTCACAGAAAAGTTATTTGCTTTGGAATTGGGAGTTTTTCCTTTGTGGTACACAAAGGCTTTTGAAGTATGAGCCCCAGAAAGACTCCCATGCATAAATATATTAAGACCAGGTAAGGCTTTAGCTGTCAATCTGACTCAGAGATCACTTTAAATGACACTGCTGCAGTGAGATGTCACTAAAACAGAATATTTATTGTCCTGGAATACCAATCTGGTCAAACTGGAGTGCTGGTTTGACTCTGGGAACAAGTTGCTGTGTTTGATTACTTCATTCCAGGAACCAGCTCTTTTATCCTAAAATTAGAAAAGCATCCATTCTCAAATGAGACAAAATCTATTATGTATTTGTCCCTGTTGACCCTGAACTCGTTCTCAGGTCAAGGTAAAGAGAATTTGAGAGGAGAAAGAATATTACAACTTTATTTAGCTGACTTCTTATTCACTGCTTAGTGATTGAGTTATTGCACAAATATGTTTTATTACATAATTTTCTAACAGATAGTTCATACAAAGAGTAATCTGTGACGTTCCTCCTTAAACAATCTCTCCAGAGTCGGATGTCCTCTCTTATGCTTCCTTCTCTTCAGCAGGTTTTCCGTCTGGAAACTGAAAATCCATTTTCAGTTTTGTGACAAAGGCCACATTTTTTTTCTTTGAAAATCTGCTAATATTTTCAAGGTTTCATAAAGTTAGACACTCTAAAATAGTTCTCAGTGGCTTTGGAAAACAAAGAGGCCCACAGCATCATACATCATCAACTGTTATTAGCAGTAGGCAAGAGGTGCTTGTCCACAAACATGCTTTGTTTTCACACCAAGCCTTAAAGCCTATGTATAATTTTCCTTAAATTTGTCATAAATGCTAACTTATGACGAAGGCAGGTATGACGTCAAAATGTTTGTCTCCATCAAGTTTGTTCATTAAAGCTGAAAACTGCTCACCGAGCCCTGCATGAACTAATCTGTGTATGAAATAACTGTAACATACATGAATGTTTGTGGTTGCAGTCTAACAAAATATCAAGTTCAGAGTTTGACTCATATTGTAGTTTTTTTTTTTTTACCTTTTTGTTTGGAAACCCCCCCCCAAAAAACACAAAAACTCAAGTCCTCCCATTATAAAGTAGACAGTCATGCTCCAGTCAGTCGGTGGCGTTCGCAGCGGCAGTGGGATTTCAGAAGGTACTGACCCAGTAATGTTCTTCCGCTTGGCTGCAGGTCAGACAGTAAATGCCAATCGTCCCCACAGGCAACAAACAGCCCGGCTCGTTTAGCACTTGCCTCTAAATGAAAACCTTCCAACTGTTCCCTCTGACATTCGCAACCTTCCCCTTTCTGTGTCGCTGTTTTGTTCTGCAGAACCTACAAACAACAGCAACGGAACAAGACAAGAACCAAATGTTCTTGTTCAAATGTTCTACAAATGTTGTAGAACTTCAAACTCTTTTTAAACTACAGCTAAACGTGTTGGAGTAAGATGGAAATCATTTGAACCTTTCAGCAGTACAATTTGAAAAGGAGGTACAAGGATGAAGACCTAAACCAGCACAATAGCAACAACTATAAGTTGGCGGTTATGGGCTTAAACTTTTATTGTTTTATTGTGATTATAATAAAATGGTGATCAAAACTATTCAATGCTCCTTTTTTGGGTAACTGGTTGTGACTGGATGGCACAGTTGTCATAGCCTTCATACACATTCTGCCCTTGAAGAACATTTCATTTGTAATACTTCAGGGCACCAGTAGTTGCAAACAAAAGTGATTTGTATCACTAAACTGCCCACAGTCACTGAATTTAATTATCCTTAATATTTATTGATGCTCTCATTGAACAAACAGTAGGTCAAAATAGCTTACAATAACAATCAAACAATACAGACAGTTCTAGGGGTTTTAAACATCATTAATTGTAACCACAACAAGAAACTTAAATTCTTGTTATGATAAGAACTTTATCAGGATAAATGCTTAACGACGTGAAATGTGATAAATTCCCACCCTTATAAACAACGCTTTTGATCAGAGGTTTTTGGAGCTCTAAGAAACAACAGTCATTTCAGAAAATTAGAATGCCTGATGTAGATATTCACAAGTAGAAGTCTTCTTCCTCTCTGCCATACTCTCACATCAGAGGAACATCAGGATACGTGCGGGTTCAATGTCTTTTATGAAGATCCTTAAGATGAACATAGGACAGGCTGGACAGCCAATTGTTTGAAGCCATTTTTTTTTACTGCAGGGCTGTCTATACCAAGGATAAACAAAAATGAATCTGCCTGTAGCTATAAACTCACACAGACACAAAGCAAGCACCAACACAGAAACATATGTTTCACAAAAACATGTGTTTCGGTGAACTGGGTCGGAGAGACTCATCACATTAAACCGCATCACTTCTGCTCATCAGTCCAGAAGCAGAACTCCATGTGAGACCACAGCGGTATCCTTAAAATAAATGTAAGGTTCCACATAAAAACACACCCTGTTATTATATTGTCTCATTCTGCTTAAAATGTCTAACATAATTGTGCAATCCTAAATACGCAGGTCTGAGTACAGCAGGAAGCACTGAGTCAGACCTCTAGCAGTCCACACACAGATATTAATCACTCTGACATCACTGGTGGTAAGACCCATACAGGATCTTCCATTAGATCCACAATGTCCAAAATGTCGTCCAGCTATGTCCTTTCAAGAACAAATGTTCACCACTTCATAATTTCAGAAAGTAAAAAGAGTATATTGCCCAAAGCATGAGAAATAAAAGTTTTAAGCTTGCAGACACATTATCCAAGTTGCTTATATCTGCACATAACTAAGATATTTAGTAATTCAAATAAGACAAAACTAACTCACAAGTAACATTTCAACAAGGAGCTTGTTTTAAGCCAATAATTCCATAATATTCCAGATTGGCAGATTATTTGCCTTATGACATAGGGAACATCTCTTGTTAAAGTGAACATATTTGTCAATGGAACTAATACTTTTTCATCAATATCACTGATAAAAAAAACACACCCAAAAAACAAACTATTGACTATTGACGTAACACAAGCACTATAACTTGCTGAAAAGTTACTTGTAAGTGATTTTGTCTTCTTTAAAGTGTACTTAGATATTTGCACTAATTCCTAGACCAAGAATACTTGGTAAGATTTTGTATTTTTGCAGTGATGGAGGATTGCTCAGTTCAGCCTAAACCTAACCGAGTGTAAGCCCACACAAGATCTGTGGAAATAGATGTCATGCTCAGTCACACTGACTCATCACAGTGACAGTATAATGTTATGAGATCAGACCTGTCTTTATATGATTGAAGTGTATGAGAGCTGTGTAGCAGCTGCAAACTTTTACTGGGCTGTTTCATACGCTGAAGGTCATAAATTAAATGTTGCGGTGTGAACACGTTTATTGTTGCCAACTGAAAAAAGGTTTCATTAATCTAAAACAAAAATTCTGTTTTAAAGAAACAGAGTAATTGACATCTTGAACAAGAGATAACACACAGTCCAGATTTTTTAATTATTCCTTTAGCTCACTGGAAGCTAACTGGAGCAGAAGTTAACTTTAATTACAGCTGTTTTCTCAACACAAACCTGAGAAAACTCAATATTCCTCTAATGTCAAAAAAAATAAATAAAACACTATGTTGCAATTGCGGTGTTTCCAATAAATAAGAAATGCAATGAAACTCATACGTGAATAAGTTTGCTCACATGATAAGTCATTAAAAAACTAATGACTTATCACTCCAACTACTTCCTGTCTTCTTCTTTGTGGTTTGTGCCAGTAGTAACATCCACTTGTTTATTTTATGTGTGATGCAGTTTTGCAAAATATGCAAATTTTGACATGGCCCAAAAAAAACTCATCCTAGCACCAACATTTAAAAAAACAACAAAAAAACAAACAAACAAGAGTTTTGTTTTATTTTTTAGTTTTAATTGGCATGTTGCCATTAAGAAAAATTATTTTAAAAAGTGACAAAGTATATGGTCAATCGAAATGGAGCTATCGTAAACAGTATCCTACACATCCTTTGTATCTTGACTTTCACTCTGTCACCTTTACTATTTTTCCACCAGGTGCTAAAAATGCTCCCACACAATAAAACTAAAAGTAGGGGAAGGCTTCTTCTGGGCTTTGATGAACAAGTGCCTAACATCAAAGTAAGAATTTCAAACATGGAGACAGGTTGTCATCAAGCTCATGCTTTCACATCTTGGGCTCATGATAACGGCTCAGCATTACTTCTCTGCTTTCTGCAAAGCAACGGTTCTGTGAGAACGCGAGTTCAGTACATTGATTGACACACTGAATGTCCATACAGCAACAGCTGTGTAGGTGTTTAAGGTGGTAACAAACGTGACTTTTAATTCCTGGTTGCGAGAGCAGAAAACATCCAGCTAACCAATGTAAAGATGAGTTGAGCAAATATTTGATATCCTGCTCAACAGGTTTGTAACACTTTATTCCTGCAACCAACTTTCCATATTCTGATCAGAGGGCTGCTTGGTGTTTCTAAGCAAATGGCTGAATGTTGCAGTGTATTTCAGAAAGATTACAGCTGACTGCCACGGTGATTGGATCAAATGAGTGGATCTTGTGTATGACTGGAGTGACAGTTAGATGATAAGTTTAAGAATAAACCTGGAAAATTAAACTTTTACTGTCATCCCATAAAGACTGTTTTTTTTTTTTTTTTCTCTCAGAAGATAGCAGCACCAAATCAGATAAGAGTATGTAAATGAAGCATATGAAAAACATTGACAGGCTGTCAATGTTTTTCCAAAGTGACTGACAGGTTCTTGGAAATAAGTGGAGACATTACCTATTTCCACAGTCATGTTTTCAATCAGAGTGAACCTGGGGTACACGTTTCAGTACGTCTGCTGATTGTGATGGTTCCATCTTGATGTCTCTTTCTTCACTTTGATTGTTTGGGTTGCAACTACCTCAACTAAACCTTGACCACGTCCTCAAAGATTGCAAAGAACACTACTGTGCAATTCAAGATCTGTGTTGTATATGGGAAGGTTGCAGAGCAATTTTTAAAGCTGAGTTGGTAAAACGGAGGAAAATCAGAAGCACAGGGCTCTAAAAAAGCATCTGAGTTCAAGAAATAAAATAACAACAAAAAGTGATGGAGAAAGTAATCTAAACCAACTTGGTTCTATGTAAAACAGTAAGCAGAGCTTTTGTTAATTCATGAGTTCACAGTGATTTCTATGTTTCAATTTCACTAACCTTACTCAGGCCTGATTACTGCCAGCCCTCTGAAATCAAAAATAGAACCTTCCTGACAACATCCATCCGTCATCTGCACCTACTTGTCCTTGCAGGGTGGCAGAGTGGTGGGGGGCTGCCAACTATCTCAGTCGGTCATTGGCCAAGAGACATAGTACACCCTGGCCACTCTATCACACAGACACACAGGGGAAACAACGCACACACACACAACGGCCATTTAGAGAGACCAATTGTCATGTACGAGTCATGATTTTGGACTGTAGGAGTAAACCACAGTACCCAGAGAGCATGCAAATCCCAGGCCAATATTTGATTCCAGGACCTTCCTGCTCTAAGTGGCACAGTGTTACCAACTATGCCACCGTGCACCTGATCATTTGGAAAAGACTAAAAGATATCAAAAGCAACACATTATGCTGCAGTCTAGAGAAATTTAAGAGTCGATGAGAATCAAAACCAATGGCATCTATCAGTCTGGAAAAATTACAAATGGTTCTTGATTCCACAATATGAGCAACGACGGTCTTCTGTGGCAGAGTTCGAAGAAAAAACCGACTGCAGACCAAAAGGAACACCAAGGCCTGTCTTAAACATGCCAAAAATCATGTTGATGGTCCCAAAGCATCTCATCAGTATGTTCTGTGGAATGATAGGACAAAAGTGGGAAGTTTTGATAGCCTGGGTATGTTTTGCTGTTTCAGACCATAGACAACATGCCATGATAGATGGAACCATTGATTTATTTTTTTCCTAAATACAACTATAACTTGTAAAATGCTTTCTGTATGTCCTCAGGTTGTCTTTTAGCCTCTCAAGTAAAATGTGGACTGATCATGTGTATGTAGACTTTCAGCTGCTTCCCTTTACTGCTGCTGTCACTCCAGAGCTTATTCATAGAAATTATTCCGGTCACAGAGTTAATTAAAGAAAAGGGAGTGATGAGTGAGCATGCGTCAAAATTATGCTCCAGAAGGGTGACAGAGGATTATTTCTTTAATCTGGATTTTTACTTCAACATTCTATGAACGTACATTCTGAATATTGAATCAACTTTCAGCTTTTGCACCTTTCTGTCAATTTTCACTTCTTTGCATTCCTATAAACACTGTTTACAGAAGCTACCATAACCTTACAAATCTAAATACAAATAAAAAGGAAAAGTGGTAAAAATTATCATATCCATTCAAATTAGACAAAAAGTTACATTTACAGGCATTAAGTTACATTAAAATGTCAAAATCTGGAGAGGCTCTAATAATTCTGCTGCAGACGTGAGCCTTGCAGGAAGCATCAAGGATAGGCTTTGCAAGGAGTTGGGCCCCCAATTAAATTCTGCTCAGGGCCTCAAATACTCTCATGACACCTCTGTTTCACCTCGATGAACAAAACGTCATTTTGAACAAATCACAATAACAAGCTGTTTACTGTAAGATCCGAGACAAATTCTGCTTCTTAAAGAACAAAACAAAAAAATCACATCCATTCCAAATTTCAAAACACTTTTTTAAAGATTCTCAGACAGGGAAGTTGGTAAAAGTAGATCTCCATCTCTAAATGGCTGTAGCACATCGGGTCTGCAGCCTGTGTCTGTTTTACTAGACGATTTAATGTTCCTTTTTTCTCGCCTGCTTCCGGCTCCTTAACCATTAGAACAGAAATACCATGTCGGCATCGCCACATAAGGGGAAATCCCTCTGCTACTCCGCTGCATGGGCTGATGCAAGCTCAGTCAGTCAGTCAGTCAGGTCCGGGCCGCCTGGCTACAGCAGCGCTCAGGTTCTGCAAACCGCAAATGAAACAAAGCGCAGACGGCGGAACGAAACGACACGTAGGACGCTGCAAATAATCTCTTTCTCTTCCAGGTTCCAAATATCGCACGCATTACGCGGCATGTCTCTGGCAGGTGCACGGTCACGTACAAATAGAGAAATCAATGAAAATATGCGATTGAACAGAAAACACGTGATTGCATGGCAGAGACGTTCTCGTGTTGAGGGGTACCCTCAACACACACACTCACACACACACACATGCAGGGAGTGGATGATCGTGTGTCCTGCAGCGGTTTGAAGACATTTTCAAACCTCGATTGGAGACAATGTGATATTTTAAAACGGATTCCAGCCACAATAAAGGCAAATACACGGAAAAGCCTGGTTATTGTCCGACCAGCGCTGAGTTCTGCTTTACATATTCCAGATCACGCTGATGGATGATCTGGAATACTTATTTACTTACATAAATAAGATTTACGCTCATATTAGCACCAATATTTTTTGAAAGCACATTTCAGGCTGAGTGCATTGGGATCAGTGCAGCTCAGGCGGCTGATGCACCAAACAGCGCATCCTTCACACCGCAGGAGTGAAGCAGCAGCATACCTTGTTATCGACCTTCATCAGCCACGCGTCTTCTCGCTGAACGGTCTGTCCAGAAGGGAGGACGGAACGCAACAGATGTGCTCCGTTTGCATCAACGCCGCCGCTCAGCGCCCGTCGCTCTGAGAGGAGCGGCGTAAGCGCTTTGTAAAGAGGCTGATGTTCAGCGCTGTGGCGCTATCAGCTCTGGACCAATCAGCGAGCGCAAAGAGGAGAGACGAGCTGAAGCAGCGCTGTTGTCGCTTGATGAACAGACTGTATGTAACACACGACTGTGTATTAGGGCCGCTGTAGGTAGGAAATAGATGGAAGCGAGAATGTCCCCCCGCCAAAAAAAAAACAAAAACAAAAACAAAAAATATATATATATATATATTTTTTTTTTTTTTAAGATTAATTTCAGAAATTCTCTAGAAAAAACAAACAAACAAAGAAATAAAAAACAAGAAAACGAGTTTGACGAAAAATAGCTCGAAAAAGACCCAGAAACGTTGAGGTTAATCGCAAACATTTTCTGAGATTAAACATGTCATAGTTTGAAAAGTGAAACATTTTTGACTTTTGGAAATGTTATGAGTTTGAAAAATTGAAAATGGCATTTCCAAAGTTGAACATTTCGATATCTGAGACAACCTTTCTTCTGGGAAATGTAAGACTTTTCAAATATAGCCTTGTTTTCTCTAGAAATTGTCTGAGTTTCTTGGCTGAAATGCATTCATTTTTACCATCTACAGTGACCCTCATAGGCCGTCGGAGTGGTTGGGAATGCAAAAAAATCCCCCCAAAACACCAGTGGAACATTTTGTTGATAATGTTAAAGAACACTAGCCTATATGAGTCAGAATATTTAACTAGGCACCTTGCAAAAGTATTGAGAATAAAGAAAGTTCCCTACATTATTGCATTCAATTCACTTTGAAAATACTTCATTCATCACCCCAAAGGGAAAGTGACAATAATGCTTGAGATAATTTATTTATGTATCCACTGTGGCTTAGAGAGCTCGTTGTGAATTCTCAACTTACCTTCAAGGAGTCGGAGATGATGAGAGAAAATATATTAAAAAAGATTCAGGATTTCTTGATTGTTCAGTTGGAGTTCCTCTGCAGTCTTGTCTTCCGATGGCACACAGTGCTTTAGAACCAGTAGATAACATCCTGCCTGGTTTTATAGTTAACAAGCTTGCAACATCTTTACTGCTAAGTGTTAAAATGCTCCACATAAAATATGTCATAAATCTAAAATATTCACCAGCTTGTTTCATAAAAGGACATAATTCTACAGCATAGGTTCAAAGAGTAATCTTTTAGGAGGTTAAAAGCAATTCATATTTCACAGTCAGTCCTCTTTGTTTATGTTTTTTTCTTAGAAACTGAGATTAGTCTCAGAGCTGAGTTAGTCAGAGTGGAGATAAGAGAGGATTCCTGCCATGTTACGACCGTTTCCATAACACCAGCGTCTCTTTAAACACTTTTTGATCCATTTTTAAAATGCCTTTAAGGGTGCAAGGTTACAATATAGATACTCCACTGAGCAGTATGGCACAGTGGTCGGTGTGGTTTGATATACCATTTTGTCTGTTTCCATACAACAGACCATCATGCTGCAACATTCCTCGACCTCCTTCACCTGTAGGTCATGAGACAATGGTACCTTTAGGGTGGAGCTACACAGCTCATCACTGCCTGCGACAAGAACAAGACATACTAGTGCATTACTTTTATCATCGCACTACTGTGACGCTATGCTAGGAGTCTGGGGTTAACTCTGCCTATGGAGTAAGAATCCAACAGACCCGTCCCATACCGCTCAGTGGAAATGAGGCAGTCTGCAGCAATGGCTTTCCCATGGGAAACGCCTTCATTCAAACATGAAGCTTGTTCAGAACATGAGATCAGAGATCAACTCATTTTTGAAGTTGAAGCTCCATTCTCGCTACACGTGTGATAGATTAAACTCTTCCTGCTGTTGGTTGCTGACACTCTTGGGGAAATATAAAATATTAAACTTGTTAACCTGTTTACTAAACTTATTGTTTATCAGCTGATGTTACTTTCAAATATTTAAAATAAAATGGCACATTTAAATACTACCCTGCATTTCAAAATCCAAATTTGTTTTATTTGCTACTCCTGTAGAGTTAAAATAAATAGTCATAACATCACCAGTTTGATGTAAGCTTTTTACCAACAGTGCTAATAATGGTAGGTACATTACTTAGATAGATTATTTTAGGAATGACAAAGCATCTTTAACGTGTTGGGCTTATGGGGCCCAAATGAAAATATGCAAAGGCCCCAAAAAGGCTTGAACTGGCCCTGTTCACTGTCTGTGTGTTTTTTAATGATGTTGGAGAAAACAGGCCCAACAAACTGAGTGTCCAAATTTGAATGAAACAGCATTTACAGTATTGGAGCATAATGATAAAAACGATGTTTATCTAATGAGAGTATTAGCTACTGTTATGTTTGAAAAGGGCAAGGATTAATATTAATATTAATATTTTATTAATCCTTGTCTCAGATTAATGAAATATATTACCTACTGACTCAATGATTATCAAAATGTGTAATCAAATCCATGTTAAAATATTCATGTGCATGTTTGATATACTGTGCTAAAGAGCCAACAATAAACTATATTACATTGACAAGATAGTTACAGATTAACTCACATGAAGCAAGAAAATGTACAGATAATAATACTTTTAATGACAACTGTAAATAGCAACCTGACATCCAACTAGGGTTCCCTGTACAATGTGGGTAACACAGCTTTGTATTTATTTTTAAACTGGTTGATGCTTGGGCATTGTTTTAGTTCCATATTCAGTTCGTTCCATTGTTTGACCCCAGTTACAGTGATACAAAAATCTTTTCAAAGTTGTTCTGATGCTGCATATTTTCAAATCCAGTGTCCACCCTCCCTTTCATAAAACATTTCCTGAAGATGTCTGTAACAGATTGCAACTGATTTTATACATAAATAGAACATTACTTCTTTATAAAACACATGTGATTTATAAATTACGCATTAATATCCAATGCAAGCTTCTTTCAATGTACTTGGTCTTGTTTAGAGGCTGGGGTTAAAGGTCTGTCTGGGTTCTACTTCTCTCCTCACAGTTCTGGCAACTCTCCATTAGAGGGCGCCACGGAGCCACGGTTCTTAATTTCCTCTACTGCGACACCAAGTGGACAATATATATAACCAGGAGTCCTCCCGATATGCTTTTAGTTGGGTTCAGAACTGCTGGATCTTGTTTATAACCTACCAAAAACTTGAGATTTCAAATAATTGAGTGACTTGTTAATGAAGAAGTAATTGTAATTCATTCTAAATCATGTTTCAGTGAGGATGCGGAATTTTCTGTAATTGAAAACCAACCTGCAAATTGTGAGTTCAGAATGCTTTTATTATGATTTGTAGTCTGTTCATCTTTCATGAAATTACTCTTTTTTAATGATGTGTGTTTCTTTCTTTCATTCTCAACGGAGTATTACAATTGTTTCTGTAGAGCTAAGAAGGCGAGTTATCAGCCAGCCTCCTGTTTAGTTTTTCACCAGCAGGGTAATCCACAGCAGCTGGGAGCACTGACCAGAAACGAAACTTAGGGAGGTCAGTTAAAACGCAGATAAAGTTTGGGAGGAGCCCTTCCGGGAAACAGGAAGTTATTTCTTGAAAGCACAGATACACAGAGAGAAGCAGAGGTCAGACAGAAGCATGGCGTCTTCTTCCTCCTTCTCTGAAGATCTGACATGTTCAGTCTGTTTAGGTATCTTCACTGATCCAGTAACTGTCTTCTGCGGACACTCTTTCTGCAGGGAATGCATCGCACTTTCTCTGAAATCACTGAGTCAGTGCCCACAGTGTCGGGTGACTGTTCCTACAGACAGGATGGATTTCACAACTAATCACATCTTAAAAAGTCTTGCTGAAAAAGCAAAGATGGAGAAGGAATCTGGAAAAGATACTGAGGTAAGGTTTTGACTTTAATGCATTTTACAATCGCATAACATAGAATGTGATTATTTACCAGAGGCTATAAATCAATTGTTGACATTTTTTATTGCTTTATTGATTCCAAAGGCTGCTGTGGGGTTTTGCACTGAACACGACGAGAAGCTGAAGTTGTTCTGCGTCACTGATCAGCAGCTAACTTGTATTATATGTAGAGACTGTGAAAGACATGAAGGACACAAGTTTAAGCCAATCAAAGAAGCTGATGCGTCAATCAGAAAGGAGGTAGAGACTATGGTGGAAAAGGAATCCTCTGACATCAGCGCCAATGAACGTCTGGCCGAGTCACAGAACGAAGAAATAAGAAAATCCAAACAGAAATCTCAGCAGCTGAGGATCCAGATTAGCAGCCAGTTTCAGGAGATGCATCAGTTTTTGAGAAGGAGAGAAGATGAAATTCTGAATGAGCTGAAAGACAAGGAGAATGATGAGCTTGAGAGGATGAGGGAGAGCTTAAATGTTGTTGAAAAAGCTTTAACTGAAGGCAGAGAGGTTGAGGAACAGATTAAATCTGTCCTGGAGATTACAGATCCTGAGAGTTTCCTAAAGAGCTGGCAAGAGAGCAAATTGACACCAAAACCCAAATCCAACCCACAAGGATCAGTAGTGACCTCTTCTCTCTCACTGGGTCACTATGAGAGCCACCTGCAGTTGTTTGTTTGGAAGGAGATGCTTCAGATAATCCAGCCTCAAGCAGAAAGGCTTTTATTTAAGAAGCTAAAGCCTCCTGATTGGTCAAAATGGTCTGGTCTTTTTAATAACTGCAGTACAAGAATTAACTTTCATCTTCCACCATGTAGTTGTCATTCTAACTATATCTCTTTGCTATCACAGTGGCAGGAATACTACAAACTTCAAACTACCTGTACAACTAGTGTAAACCAGATCGCACCAGGGCCACATTATTGGGAGATAGATGTTGATAACAAGAACTGTTGGACAGTTAAGATACAGAATCATTCCCTGACATGCAAAGATAACAAATACATCGCCACTCATAAAAAAGCTAAGAAGGAAGTAAAGTTTGCAAGCAAAGCTAAAAAAATTGGCCTTTATTTGAATGGCAACTCTGAGGAGCTCCACTTCTTTGATGCTGACACCATGCAGCATGTTTAAGTGTTTTTTTTGTTTGTTTGTTTGTTTGTTAGTTAAACCATTATTAATCTCTGCTAAAACTCATATTTGATTGCAGGCTTTGCCAAAAAGGAAGAAGCAACTGGTTCTTAGGTTCAGGGAGCAGTTACATTTTCATATCAGAACCGGTTGGTAGATTCTGTGCCTAACCACATAAATTCATCTTTTGAGAACTCAGTTTTCATCCGTTTAGTTTTTTCTCATTTACCAAAGTTATCTCTGTCTGTTTGAGCTGAAATATTTCTGTGACAAGTCAAATACTGAAAAATTCTCAAAGTGAACAAACACTGCTCCAAGCAGAAACATCATTTGTGGATGTTGTGATTTACAATGTTTTTTTGTTATTATTTTTTTTTTTTACTTATTTTTTTCATTTTTGCTGTTTTGTTAATAGCTGAATTAAAAAAAAAGAACATGTTCTGTTCCATCTTAGAACCTGATTTTTGTTGAACTGAAGCAAAGCTTTTCATGCCTAGTCAATGTTAAAATGCTTACAAAATATTGACTTAAAAGTGATTTGGGCTTTAATTTTACACTTACCTTTAACTTTAAGAATGAATGTGACTGAATTAAAATTTTATGACATGTACACTGTAATTCCTGTTTGCTGTTTTAATAATGTAAATGTGAAACACTTGGGGGATACGAATAAATAAGAAGGGAGAAATATTATGCCTTTAGCATAAAATCTTTTACACTTTTACACACTAAACATTCTTAAGTCATATTCACATCTGATGTACCTATATATACTGTATAACTTAAAAAAGAACAATTTGAATCATTAATTTATGAAATGGTCAACTTCGTGCTATAAAAAGAATTTCATTTAAAGCAGTAGTGTAATTTTTTTCCAGGCCTGATCATTAGTTTATTTATTTTTTTTATCATTTTGTTGAAGCATGCTTGAAAAGCAATGTCTGACTTTCATTTGCACATTTTCATAGAATTGTTATTTCTTATTAACTTTGTCAGATTCAACTTATTTCTGTGACCATTGTAGGTTTTCTTTCACCAACAGAGGAGTCTATACCACGTGTGTATATCCCTGATAATAGACTAAATAAAAATGCACTGGATTATTCCAGTACGTTCAAAAACGATTTAGGATGTCCTGAACAAAAGATTTTAGGAGTAACAAAATCACAAATGTTTCATTAATAGCAAACCATGCATCTCTCCAGACCCTGAGTTATCCATGTTGTGCTTGGCATGCTTTTCATCTCAACCCCTGTATCTGCAGGCCATGCCACATGGCATGAATCCAAAACTCTTGCCTTATCAGCACACTGGGTGTGGCACTTCAGGAACATGAACCAACAGACGAATCCTCTGCCTGGCAGAACAGGTTCAGAGGAAAACAGCAGCCATGGCGTCTGTTTTGTACTCAGAGGAACTGACTTGTTCTGTCTGTCTGACCATCTTCACTGATCCAGTCAACCTTCCCTGTGGACACTCCTTCTGCAGGCAGTGCATTTCAGAAGTCTTGGCCACACAGCAGAACTGTCCACAGTGTGGGACAGCTGTAGCACTGGAGGCAGCAAGCCTCCCAACAAGCCTCGTTCTGAAAAGCCTGGCTGAGAAAGCCAAGGCGAAGCCGGACGAAGGGAAACGTCTGACAGCAGAGGTGAGGCATTATGTTTATGTGTGGAATCGTCTTCTAAAGGTAAACTGCTGAACTATGATGTATTTAATTTAAATAGCCTGTACCACCGTGCATTTCATGACTTAAATTTTTCAACAGCTGGATGACAACATGAACAGGTTGCAAAAAAAAACAGCTGTAGCTCACAAAAATTAACTATATAAGGGTAGGTGAATCACCTTTTTTACATAATTCCTAAAAGACACCTGATTATTAAACAATATGCAACAAAATGGTAATTGTTACACAGCACAGACTTGTTAAAATAAATAATTGGAAAATCTCTAAATATGTACCCTTTAATTGTCTAGTCTATAAAACAACTGAGCAACAACTTTTGGTTCTTATCTTTGTGAACATGGACTGGTCGGGGTTTGTGTACAGATGTCAGCCAGAGATTACCCAGCATGCACTTCAATTTAGAGGAGAAAAATATTCAGTTAATGGCGTAAAAACGAATCTATGATAAAAACACAAGCACAAAAAGAGATGGAAAAACACTTCATGAGTGTGCTTTTAAAAGGAAATGACAGTGAAGACACTATAATTATTACAGCCTAATTTTATTGAAAATGAAACTGGGACTGAAAAGGTTAAATTTGTATGAATAATCATTTCTTTAAAAAAGTGTATGAGAATAATTTATTTTAAAGATGCGTAGAGAATGAAAGAAAGGACAAGGTGTATCCAAATTAAATGTTTGTTTTTTTCCCCTGTACATTCAGATATAACTTTTCAGGTGTCACGTTCATCTACCTAAGCATTCTCAAACAGGAAAAGAAGAGAGAGACAAAAGAGTTTTAGATTTACTTGCACAAGGAGAAAGGGCAGGAACTTGCTTCAGTTACAATTTCCTACCCCTTCTGAAGCAAACTCCGCCTCAGCCTCTCTTTTTATTTTCTTAGGGAGGTCCTTAGTTACATAGCTTATCCGATTCTCTTGATTTAATTACTTAGCGTTGCTGCTTCTTCTGTTCTCTTGAGTCACAGGCTTGTTGCACATATGTGCTGCTGTAGTGCAGAGTGCAAAATTCAGAGTTCCAGTTTACTTCCTTCTGTAGCAACAATACAGAAGCTGATCAACTCACAGTCATAAACTTTGACCCTTAGCCTTTGGCTGCAGAGTGGCTAGTATCTCCTTCCAATTTGACACGCTCATCGCTTCCTACAAACATCACTAAAAGAAACACATTCTGAAACAAACAGTCTAACACTAATCATTATATAAACAATGATCAGTGTCTATATAAGTTATTAATTTAACCCACCATAAAGTTTAAAATATTAATGTTCAATATTAAGTTTCAGAAGACTTAATGGAATAATTTGAGTCATAACGGTTTTACCACTTTGGGTGAGAAAACTAAAACCTAGAAAGATTTTCAGGTTATAATTCCACTAGGACTAATCAATAACTAAATTAGCAATACCTCTGATAGAAATATGCTTGCCAGGTCAGCATTTTGAGGGATGTAAGCATTTAAATAATCAGGTGGAGGAGACCTGATTATGATACTAACAGAACAATACCTGCAGGAGCCAAGCTTATGTAGAAAACATGAATCAATCTGATTATTTTCACAAATCTACCCTGTAATCAAACACAGGGAAAGTTTCATGCTCTCCCACAACTTACGACAGAGTACTAAGAAAATGCTGGGGAAATTTAAAAAATAGCATTATGAGAACAATATTATGAGAATAAAGTCATAATATTACAACTTTATTCTCAAAATATTCTGACTTCATTATCATATTATTATGATTTTATTCTTGTTTTATTTACTTTATTCTGTTAATTGCCTTCACAAAAACACCCAATACTATGACTTTATTCTCAACATACTATGACTTTATTTTTTTATATTATTTTCTTTGTATGGCTCTAATACTCCATTGCACTAAACAACATTTTATTGTTTATTCATTTTTTTGTTCAGCAGGAGTTGTAGCTAGATTTTCATCTGAAGCGATCACATGACACTTATATCCTGAAGGGACTGACCTTGTGATGGGTGTAACTCTAATCCTGCATGAGCTCATAATAATATTATGACAGTAATAATTTGTTCTCCCTCCACTTTTGCTAAAATGCAATACAACCAATCAAACACTCAAATGTCGCAATGTGTGTCTTCCAGGTGGCTGCACTCTGTCCTGAACATGAGGAGAAGCTGAAGTTATTCTGCATCACAGACCAGCAGCTAGTTTGCATTATATGCAGAGATGGCGAGGAGCATGAAGGTCACCAGTTTAAACCAATCAAAGAAGCTGCTGCGTCCCTCAGAAAACAGCTGGAGATGTTTGAGCAATGCACTGCCGACGATATTCATGCTGTAGAAAGTCTTGCTGATGCACAAAAGGACGAAATGTTTAAAACCAGAGAGAGATCTGAGCAGCTGCTGGCTCGGATCAGCAAACAGTTTGAGGAGATGCGTCAGTTTCTGAGGAGGAGAGAAAATGAGATAAAGAGTGAGCTGAAGCACAAGGAGGAAGACAACGTTGAGAAAATGAGAGAGACTTTCCAAGCTATAGCCGTGGCTTTGTCTGAGAGCAGGGAGCTGAAGGAAAAAGTCTCCACGGTTCTGAAAATCACAGAATCAGAGAGCTTCTTAAAGAGCTGGACAGAGGGGAAGAGCAAGGGGGCGCTACAGCATGTGTTCAGGCCCAGAGTGAATGAACTCCAACTGGTGGAGTCTTCTCTCTCACTGGGGCCGTATGAGAGCCACCTGCAGTTCTTCATGTGGAAGGAGATGCTTCAGGTGATCCAGCCCCGGGCAGAGCTGCTGACGCTGAAAAGCGACAGTGAGGATGTGGTCGTGTCTGATGATAGGAGAAGTTTGTTCTGTAAACCCAAAACACCACCAACCTTCGGATACTCCAAATCACAAACACGTTTTCAGAGACAAAAAAATTATCATGCATCTGATTTTGGAGCCGGCTTTTCATTTGGTATACCTAATCACTTCATCCCAAACCCGTCTGGTGCTGAAGCCACAGTAGACTTACAAACTGCATCCAGTGTCAGCGAGTTCGGAACCGGACAACATTACTGGGAAATTGAGGTTGGCAGCAGAAACTATTGGGAACTGGGGGTAAGACATAATCTCCTGAAATATGACGGAGTAAAATATGCCACATGTGGCCCAAATGTCACCACAGAGCTAGAGTTTGGAAACAGACCCAGAAAGATTGGGGTTTACTTTAACTGCTCTTCTAAAGAGCTCTCCTTCTACGACGCAGACACCATGACACACATCCACTCTGTGAGCGCTGTCTTTGTGACCACGCCACTATCCGCACAAATTAACATCCAACACAAGCAGCCGGATCATAGTCCTGTCACTGTCTGCTGGTACTGAGCAGCACTGCAGTTTCAGTAGAAATCACTGGAAGTTGAGCTCAAAAAACAACTGGAAAGTAGAGAACTGGACAAAATATGACCTAGATTTATTCAAACTTTGTTTGTTGTGAAATATTCTCATATAGAAAGTAGGGGTGTTTGAGATCTGCTTGTGAAAAATATTTTCCCATAGCCATGCATGCTGGTCTCAACAGATGTGTAATGTACAGACAGGCTTTTGTAAATAATAATGCAATTGAAAATATGTCAGATGTATTTGATTCTTATTGAGATTTGGAGAGAAAAAAAACATAAGGAGATTGTCTTCACAATCTAAGAGTCAGTTGAAACGGTTTTTATTTATTTCATTCTTTCATCTTCCATGCAGCGCTTTATTGTTAACACCCGACGTCATGATGCAATTCTACCAATATGCTTAAAGAAATACAGTTTGAAACAGAATAGAAATAAAAGATTTGATGAACATTTTTTAAAACTTGAGATTTTCTCTCACTTAGATATTGAGTTTCAGATGTATTTATCTTGATGTCTAAAACGCCATCATAATTTGACATTGAGACAAACATAATGTCTTAGAAGAATATGTTTGAACTGTCTCTGAACATGTTCCTGTGTCTTCTTCTCTTACACAAATGAATACATTTACTCACATATTATCACATGTTTGGTCTGCTTTGTTTTTCTTTCCTGAAACTCATGTCAGATATTTAATATAAATACGTAACCATAATATTTGATTGCATTGCATAATCATTATTTATTTCATTTTTTTACTTGGATATGTTGAGGTTCTGTTATTTGACTTATTACTACTTTAATAAATGTATAATTTATTTTTCTAAAACTCAATACAATGAAAAAAATGTTTTATTGTTTTTGCTTTATCAAATTGTGGTTTCACTAATGTTTCTTGTCTTTGGTATGATTAAACTCTGGTGTTGGTATCTGGTTTCATGCTTGTTTTGCTGGAGGAATGCCTCCTGCTTATACTCTGTGATCACAACTTGTGTTTGTTATTTGGTTAATAACTCAATAACTTTGAGTTATTAACCAAATAACTCAAATTATCAAGATATATTTAATTAATCCCTTAAAAAAACCCTGTGACTGTGCAATTTTTCTTAATTCTCATTTGGTGTTTCAAGCATGATTAAAAATTTAATGAAGACAACACAGTCACATCAAAAGCATGGTATTGAAGGCAACTGAAAATATTTAAAACATTGTTCTACATAAAAGCTGGTGGTAACAAGTTTGCCACCAGGGGGCAGCAGGATACAATATATGTTTACAGTGACCTCTGTGACTAAAAACAATGAAACTAAGAACTACCATCTGACATTACCTTCTAAATAACTGGAAAAAGAATATCATTGCGTTGCCTATTCAGAAAAAATATTAGCCTGAGATTTTTAAATAATGTCTAATTTCACTGTAGTCACTGTTGCTTCACTGCCAAGATTGCAATAATCGTTCATGTCAAAATTATCAAAATCCTTTTTGTCAGTTTGTTAATCTGGTGGATTCATCACCTGCCCCCTTTACACCAGCAGGGTGTAGTCCGTGTGATGGAGTACCGGGTGGAGTACAGGTTGACTACAACCACTGACTGCATGATACTAAAAGACAGTCAACATGCAGCAGTGAAGAAAAAGATCACATCACAGGAGCTGGATGATACAACCATGACAAGGCTGTAGCCAAATCATGAAGTAAAAATGAACAGTCTGTCTTGAAAATCTTAAAGACCAAGAAATATGACACTGCGCTCAGCCAAAATCATAAACAACCAACATGAATGTTTTGTGCAGTGATACAGTGCAAGTAAGTGATTCATGCTTTTTTTTTTTTTTTTTCTTTTTTTTCTCCAAAGAGTTTTTGCAGCGCTAGTGGCTTGTATTTTTGACAGTAGGCAGACAGGGAGGAGGGCGAGGGGATGTGGCGAGGGTCACCAGGACGGGGAGTCGAGCCCGCGGCGTTTGCGTTGAGGACTGGGGCCTCCGGGCGTCCTAGCCCCCTGCGCCACCACAGTATGCCCCGATTCATGCTGTATTAGCTTCAGTTTAGAGAAGCCTGGTAAGAAGATCCGTCCGTCCGTCCATTTTCGAACACCCTTTTCCCTAGTGGGGCTGGGGGAAGGGTTGCTGATGTCTATCTCCAGCGAACGTTTCAGGCGCGAGGTGAGGTCACCCTGGACAGGTTGCCAGTCTGTCACATAGTAGGAAGATGATGTGTTTTTCATTGAATTTTTTATGTGGAATTAAAGTCTAGTGAATTAAAATGGGACCCTTCAATGACCATCTATGTTCTGGTTGAAGGCATCTTTAGCCAGAAACTGTGTACATTAGACTGTGGTCACCACTAAATACATATGGTATATAACCATATTTACAAAAATATTGTTGAGCGTATGCTCAGTAGAAAACGAGACGTTTCTACAAAAGTCATGTTAGGCAAATTTTCGGCCGTTGGCATAGAGTACCTGCTGCCATTTTAAATCCTTCTCTAAACTGTAGAGGGGTGAAGGAAGGTAGAAAAAGCCTCTCCATTGGTCAGCAACATGCAGGAAATGCGATGCAGGAAACCTTTGCTATTTGTTGAAAATCGCTGCTTTCAGGGATATTGCTAACATTTTTCAAAGACATGTGGATCTTTATGATTTTTATAAATTATAGTCATGCTTTACTGTATAAGAAAGATTTGCATGGGGCTTCCTGTCTTACTAGCTAAAGAGGCTTGATCACACAAGCATACAAACATTCATGAAATCAATGTATTAGAAACCACCTCAGGAGGAAAGATCAGCTTTTTCTTTCATCAAATGTGAACTAAAGTGTATTTAGACCCTTTTTGAAATTCCACTTTGTGCTGGAGATGATCAGGCATGGATCCTGCTCTGTGTGTGTGTTGTGGTCTCATTGTACCTCCAAGTGAGCTACTTCATTTGTTAAGCAAGAAACTGCTGCCTGGTTAACCCTGATTAATACCACTGAACAGTTATCTATGGTTTGGGCTGCGTGTTGCATGGTCCACCGTTGTGAACCTGCCTGATATCTTCATTAATCAAAGCTAGGGCCGCTGTCTGGTTAGCATTCATCATAGACCACATTATGATATTCAGACGATTCAGTGCGGAGCAGTGTGTGTGTGCTGAGCTGCCCTGGACAGAAAGGGAGTGAGGGCTGAAAGGGTTCGAGAAATCAATGCATGCTGAGGGGAAAGGCTGTTCTCAGCAGTAAGAGGTCCTGAGCTCAGTAATCGAGTCTTTCTCTGCAGAATTAATAAGAGCGCGCTTTTTTGTGCCGTACAGAAATCTGTCGAAATCCACCCAAACACTGACCTAACAACGATGGAGACGGAGACGGAGACGGAGACGCAGGGCTCGGGGGCTGAAGGAGGAACTGGAAAGGTCAAATGCCAACACATGCAGGCACACGCAAACATGCAGAGCTCAGAAAGTCAAAAAGTCCCCCACTGATCTATAGGACAGGTTTAAAATAGAACGTTGGAGACAGGTGGGGCTGTTGCTCCTCGTGTGGTTCCTGGAGGAAATAGGAACTTAACCCACAGAGAGCTTACACTTCAAAACAACCAACAGTTGTATGAAGGTATGTGCATTAATGAACGTGACTGGGTGAATGTGACTGTAAAGAACTTTGAGAGGTCAGTATGATTAGAAAAGTGCTATATGACTAAAATGTTTTCAAAGCAACATTTAAAGAAGTGGAGTGGAGACAGCAGTGAAGCTGACCACAAAAAGACAGAGCAGACTTTAATTCTTAAGGAAGCTTTGGTCTTTCAGTGTTTGCAGCAATTTTGCAGGTTTTCTATGAGTCTCTTGGGGAGAGAGCAGCATCATAGCCTGTTGGGGTAGCAGCATGATGGATAGCAAAGTGGAAAATTCTTAAGTTCCTAAGTTTGCCCAAAAACAAATGTCCTTGGTGTTTTAATCTACTCCTCTTGGTGGTTCTGGTCTCCGTTGTTCGTTTTGACATTGGCAACAATCACTCAGAAAATCTTGGCCAAGCCTGAACAGAGTTGGCAGCCGAAGGACTTGCTGTGCCTCCAGAAACTGAAAGAGTTTATCTCACACAAACACAGAGTGGAAAAGAGCCTCCCCTGCAATCCACTTACATTAGAACTTTGCATATCTGTCTCAGCGTACCAAATTTTATCACACAAAAAGTTTATCCCATAACTTTAGAATGAGCTCAAGATCTATTTACACACTGAACCATTGCTTGATTTTCTGTCTCTTTAAGATTACATGTTTATTGTTTCAGTTGATGAGCTCAGAGTAATTTTTGGCAAGCAATACTCTCTTATCATACAATTAACAATATGATGGTCATAATGTGACATTTGGAGCCTGAGATGAGAAGTAGGGGTGTTTTGAGCTCTGGGTCACCCCCTGTTGGACACAATAAGTCACTCATTTATTATTTTGTTTAGATCAGTATTCGTTTAAGAGTTTTTCAGATATGCAATATAAATCACGTGTACAGGTGTTTCAAAAGATGTGGCAGCAAATGGAGCATATAGGTTATGGAAAAACTTTAATTTGCCAACAGCAGATTTAAAGTCAAAGTCTATGCATGTATTCAAACTTACGTACAGAAGACAAACAAATACACCACTGATTTGTGTTGTACTGCATATGTAGTGCTCCCCTCAGCTGAGGTCATCAAAAATACAATGACATAAATGTTATTTGAAAGTATGATTTCTCTTAAAAGAAAGGCGCTAACAAAGTCATAGCAATGAAGTTAGGATGCAGAATTTAAAGAGTGTAACCACTCTTCTGCTGAATGTGTGTATTTTTACCATAGCAATGCACCAGACTTACTGTAGTGCACTCAAGAGGCCTAAACCAAGTAAAGCAGATACACACTTTTCTTTACTGCTACTAGTAATGAAGTACTTTTAAACAGAGCCCTTGTTGGAACATATACTAGCCGCATTCAAGGAAACGCACACTCCCACACACACACACACACACGCCCACACGCATTGTAGGAATCATCACACTGAATCAGACACTTTGTCTTTACTGCTGCAGTTTTATTGTAACAGTTGGAAGTCCACTCAGGTTATTGCTCTGTCTCTGTGAGGAGGAGGCGGGGGAAATCTTTACAGTATTCCTTTATGAGCAGCAGGCACTCATGTGCATTACATGGTGTGGATAATGTGCCATGTAAAATGAAGGATTGCTTACAGCCGAGTGATGTAATACCCCACAAATAATCCTGTTTGGTCCTGACAGATATCACAATCTGAATCCGTCCCAGGCATCCATCTGCTTTATTGGCCGGCTGTTGGAGGAGAAGACGCGTGTGATAATATTGACAGTATTAAAGTGAGATGCTATATTTTTAGTGGGTAAGTAGAATAGAGGAGGGTGGGGGGGAAGTCATTTTTACAGGATGAGAAGTTCCAGACTTGATTGGTTCTGATGGCCGGGCATCTTTCAAGCTGATGTGCTGAGCTGGTGATGACAATTCACACAGGCTTGCACTTTTCTACGTCGAACACTAGAGGACCCACTCAGCTCTCGTAGAATCTTCTTCTCAGTCTGTCAACCCCAGAGGATGAGATATTAGTTGCTCCCGTGGAAATTGCAAACGATTTCTCCCTGTTGTAGTAATTAAAAAGCTATTACTCAGAGAAAAACAGAGGGCACGGTATGTATTTGTGTGAGCTGTTTGTATCACTGCTTTACACAGTTGACTGTTAACTGGGACTGAATATTATTGTTTTAACATTGATCCTGGTGACAGACAACAGGAACGGAACGGTGAGCGGAGACAACGGAACCATAGGAAGAACAGCAGATGAACTTCAAACGAAGCAGAAAGTTGGAGCAGTTTTCCCCATCCGTATCGGACTGACAGCATAATGTACTTTTAAGAAATGTAAATAGCATACTTGAAAAAAATGGTTCTTGAGACAGCCAAATCACTCAACGTTTGATAGAATTTTAGCTGTAAAATGCCATGGAAAAAAAACTTGGAGAAATATTTTAAAAAATGACTTAAAGCTAAATGCTGATTTGTTCTCAGTGTATAGTGGGGAAAAAAAAAATATATATATTACTGATTCCTAGTGGAATCTCTCAGATTGCTCTTTGACAAACAGCTCACCTGTCTCTGATTGTTAAGGTGGCTTCATTCTATTGTTAAGAGAAAATATATGAACCAAACATCCAGAAAAAAAAAAACACCTTTAATTTGGTTTTCTTGTTACTGATTGAGATCAATAGTAGAAAGCAAGACAGAAGCTGAGACTTTGTGGTTAACCTGTTTTTAAGACAGTTCTGATACTCAATAGAAATTTTTAGAAATTTTTCCTGAAAAGTTTTTTATGGAGCTGAGGTGTGGAGACTGGCTTATGCTTCATTTTAAGATACACTTAGGGCGAGTCCACATGTAATATACATTTTTATGCGTTTTGACCTCTTTCAAAAACTCATATTAATATCACAAAAAACGATTATTTATAAAAACATCAATCCAAGTGGAGATTTACGAAAACACACATTTTTCGTTTGCATTTGTACAAGGAGATTTTGGGTCCCCTGCATTGCAGTCTGCCACAAATAATGCGCTAACATATCCACACACTTCCTTTGGAATCAATCCGAGCTTCTTGACCTCTGCAGAAACTTGACCTCAGATGTCAACTCACTCAGGTACCACAGCGCCTCCTGGCTGCTTCCTGAGACTCTGACAGCAATTGCACTGGGGGGGGGAAATAAGTCCAGTGGCAGATTACAGGTTTTATCTTTATACTTGAGGGGCACAGCAAACTTGCCAAATGTCTGATGTGAGCTTTTTGGCAGGCAGGAATCAGACTGATGGATTACAGGTTTAACAGGCTTTAATGTCGGTGCACCGCCAACGAGATCGGGTATCAGACTTCTAATGAAGATGTCCTGGGATGAGCCCACCGAGACAGAGCTCATAGATGGGACATTGATCAGCAGCACCACACTAAAGAGACACATTTACAGAGAATGGGCATGGCGACAGGACAGAGTGGAAGAATTCAATCAGTTGATTCAGGCCAACGACTTCATTCAGTTTGTAAGATATCTGCACGTGTGATCTGTCCTTATCCTCTCACTCTGCCTCTCTGTGTGCGTATGTGTGTGTGGCAGAAAGTAGGATGTTGTCCTTAAACTTATTAGAGCAGGTGCAGTGCATTGAAAATCTATTCAGTGTTGCTGTCACAGCAATTCTCTTCCACTGAATTAAGAGGGGTCAATCCTACAAATCAAGAGATTACGCTGCAGGGAGATAGTGGCCTAACCGCTGAGTGGTGCACAGACAGCGTGCATGCTCACTGTTTGAATATGCACAGCATGCAAGGTTGTAAGGAGACTATACATTCAAGGAAACAAAAATCACATCCACAGCCAGGCATGTGAAACACACTCTGCAAGCCGCACACACAGAGTAAATTCTGTCTTGCGTGACCATCCGGTGGTTCCTCTTTACAGAGCTACTGGCAGCAGGAGAGGTGGGCGCAATTGTGCTGAGTGGAACAATCCTGAGTTTGGGGACCTTGGCATTCATCACACACACACACTCACACACGCACAGGCAAAAGCTGCAGCAGCCCTGCGGCTGAGCCCGCTTTAATTATTACACGGCTGGCTAATCAATAGTAAGGCAGCTAATCCTATTTCATCCCTTCATATTCATTTATGTTGGTGTCAGAGTTAAACTACCACTGATGCCATTAACGGGATGGCGTACAGGGTTCCAGGTGTGTGTGAGCGATCCTCTTTTTGTGTCATCATGAGGCACTTTTTTTCTTCTTTTTGCATTCTTGCTTGTATTAAGAACTTGATTCCTAACTACAGCCAATTGCTTTGAAATTTTTTGATTTGGAATAATAATTTTAAAAAAAGACAGAAAAAAACCCTAAAGGGACATTTACTATCTGCTATTTTAGTGAAACCATCCACATGTTTAAAAGATGAAATTTAGTAGACCAATGTCCATGTCAGTGTGTGAAGTTGGATTAGCTTGATGGCAGTATGAATCCGCCCAATCAGCTGCAACTCGCCAGTCCACTTTGGGTGTCTTCACTCCTTGTAGTTCAATAGAAGTGGTTTGATTGGAAACCAAAATGGCAACATTTGTTCCACTTTTATCTGGTGAGGCTTGCTTTCACACTGCACTGTGAAAAGAACCAAAACCTTTCAAAAACCTTTTCCCCTCCTCCCCTGTGGGGGCGCTGCAACCTGAACCACTGACTGAGTGACACGAAAACCTCTGAAGTGTAACTTCCTTCTTCAAGAAATGTAAACAGAAATGGAGTGGTTATAGGATTTCTCTTTGTCTTGCAGAAATATAGACATTTAATACCTGGTAATCTAATGTTGTGGCCATCCTTCTTAAATTGTTGAATCACCTGCATTTTAAAAGATGCACAAAGTTTGGACTGATTTGGACTTTGCCTGATGGCTAAACCAGAGATGTTTATATTCCACTTGAAGGTGTTTCAGGTGTGTAGCTCAGATAAGTGCAGAGTGAATTACATAACTCACTGGAAGACGTGTATTCTGACATACATGAACGAGTACTCTTGCGGTCCGGCTTTCTGTCTCCATAGTAGCTGCATGAGAAACCTCAATGTCCCCAAATAGCAGAGCCTGGCAACGGCTCAGAGTCCTCGATGTTTTGTTGTGGTGTCACTTTTCAAAGTTGCACTGCAGAACGTTGCATTGCATACTTAATTCAACAAATTAACATTCTGCATGTGTTCAGTTATAAAATGACACATTATATTTTTGTACACCTGCATCCCGAACTCACAGAGCTGTACAGATTGTTTTTGGTCAATTACATGTACTATTACAACCCTGGTAATTGTGACTCTTTTTTTTTTTGTGAAACAAACCCGCATAACCATGTAATAATGTACAATAAACCTGCCCCATCTCAAACCAATGTTGTTGATCATTTTTGTGATAAAATTTTAAATTTGCATTAGGACAAAAAAATGCATACATCTGCTAAAAACTGACTTGCATTTGTTTATATGCTTATATTTAAAAACATTACTTGGTTCTCTAGCCAAATTCTTAAGTTATTGCAGACCCCTGTCCTGTGTGTGTAAAACTTTCTTAGGCAGTATTTTCTAGCCAGATGGATATAGCTGTCTGTAATACTGATGTCCAACTGGGTAAAAATAGATAGAGACACCTAGATTCATTGTATTAGAACTGGATTAGAATTGAAAATGTAAAAAAAAAAATAAAAATAAAAAGTCTCTTCAGGTTTGAGTGTGAAATACTCCTCCAAAAATGATAATCTACAATCAAATACGTCAACTTTGTGCTTTTCTCGATGGCCATCACCGCTCTCCATCATCTCAGCTCATTTTGCAGTCAAGCTGTATTCCAGAAAGCGCCCCTCCTCCAGACTGCAGCATCTCAAAGGACCTCAGCACCGTCTGCCTCAGCTCCCCGTGCTTCCCATAATATTTCTTCAGTCACGTCTGATGAAGTCAGGGTTTCAATTTACTGTAGGCCGCTCCCGCCATTGTGATGAAATACAGTGCTCAGCTGTCAATGGGGAAATTTTAATCTGAAGTAGCTTTGTCATAGACTTTCTCTGTGGGATTTTAGTATGAAATTGAATTGCTGTCATTACTGCAGGCCGGGTGCTAACTACAAAGGGAATAATGAATGTTTAAACCAGTCATCCTTCTCCTTTTAGTCAATGTGTTTGTTGTCTGTTGAATGGGGTTATTTCCGAAGATGCAGACAACCTCTGTCACTGGTTTCTCCTCAACAGGCAGCAGCCTGTTGATTCGATAAGAGCAGAATTCACCGTTTGCTCACGCAACATAAAAACCCTACAAGACCATTATTTTATGTTTTAAACTGCAAATACTTGAATAAACCCTTTTAACCCTTGGCCAACATGTGTCAGGGCCATAGCCTCCAAAGGGTAACCTTGTGTTTCCCAGTAGTGGGCTGGGTCAAAGGTCAAACTGTTGCTTTTTCTCTTCATATTTTGCTAATGAGGCGTTTTTGCAAAAGATGAAATCTTCTTAAAGATCGATTTTCTTTTTGCATGTTTGTCACACTTATGTGTTTCAGAACATCAATCCAATTTCAATATCAATCAAAGATGCAAACACAAAATGCAGTTTTTAAGTGAATATGTTTATTATTAAGGGAGGAAAAAGTCCAAACTTACATGGCCTTGTGTGGAAAAGTTCCTGTTAAATCACACCTGAGTTCACTTTCTCTAGACAGCCATCCTTGATTACTGCCACACCTGTTCCCAACCAAGACATCAATTAAATAGGATCTGGACAAGAAAGCCAGACGCCGTGCTGAGATTCAAGAAATTCAGGAACAAACGAGAAAGAAAGTCAGCATCAGTCTGGAAAGGGTTACAAAGCTGTTTCTAAAGCTGTGGGACTCAGTGAGAACGCACAAAATATCCCACAACAAGATCCAAAAAATCACAGGCCTCACTTGACTCAGTTAAGGTCAGAGATCAGGCCTCCACCATAAGAAGGAGACTGAATAAAAATGGCCTGAAATACCTGCTGAGCAAAAATATTGTTAAGGCTTCTCTTGGTTTTTTCCAGAGCATCTTGATGATCCCCAAGACTTCTGGAAAAACATTCTGTGGACTGACGACACAAAAGTTGAACTCTTTGGAAGGCGTGTGTCCCGTTACATTTGGAGTAAAACTAAAACCCCATTTCCGAAAAAATATCATACCAGCAGTAAAACATGGTGGTGGTAGTGTGATGCTTTGAGAAATGGACCCATGAATTCTCCAGTCGACCAAATCATCCTGGAGAAGAACATCCGGCTGCCTGTCGTTGACCTCAAACGGACACCGGCTTGGGTTCTGCTGCAGAATCAGTCTGCCGTTGCTCCCATGTTGCATTTGTGTCGCTGATTTTTCAGCAGTCGATCACAATGAGCACACATGTAGCTACAGAGGAGAGGAAACTCTTCTTTACCTGGGAGAAACTTCCAACAGAAGGTTGGACCCGAGTGTTTGTCTGCAATGGAGGTTTGATAAGACAACGCATACATGAACAGGAAACAGAAATACTGATCCATGTCAACTTTCTATGTTAAAGAAAATTTAAAAAGTCAATAGCAGTATTAGCTCCTTTAGTATCAGGAGACAAAAGTGAGCCATTTTTCCTAGTCTTATGCAATGCACAGTTAGTCAACACAAGAGCTTAACCAATAGCAATGTCAAGAAGAAAGAAAAAGTTAGAACAGTTATTTGGCATCCTGACTCCGGTTTTGTGCTTGTGGTCTTCCCACGGAGTAAAATGCAGATAATAGCTGTACTGATAGTTGGATAGTTACAGATAATGTTCCCCAAAGAAGGCCTTTAAATAGACAACACTCATCACTGCCTCTATCTCTGCCAGCCTCTTTACATTGTGTTATCCTCCCGCTACTCCCAACTATCCACCCCAAAGTCTGTAAAATTCACCCCACCTTCTGCCTGTCATAACGGTAGAGGGATCTACAGGTTGAGCACATAATATTTTACAGCTGGGGTTATTTGACTTTTCAACCCGTGACCCAAATAAGAAAATTATAGTCTAATCCTGAGGTCTGAGTTCATTAAAATATATTAGCTCTCATGACATCATGGGACCAACCTCCAGCTGCAGGCCTGGGACTTGTCCTTCTTCTGACGCCAAGCTTCAAAATCCATTTTAATAAGATACTTGGCTGGTTTTTATTTAGGTATAAAGCACATTATCAAGCTATAAAGTTTTATTTTATTAGATGACCATGTCAGACTAGAATAAGGAATGGAAATCAAGCAAATCAGTGGCTAAGAGCCACTGTATGTGTCCCAGGTTTAGTCAATGATGATAAAGTCTCACTAAACCTTTCACATGCTCTATGGGTAGCATAAGTGACGAGTCTCATAAATGCTGGCTTGTTAACTAACTCAGCCTGATACCAGAACCCGGCCTCATCATTTAGTTCTAGCTAAATATTCGGACTGTTCACATGCAACCGCTTCCTGGAAACTGCTGCTATTTGTTGACCTAGGAAAAAGTTCCACATTTATATGACAACGCCAGGACACCTTGAATAAGATGTAGTTGCCATGCTTAGCCACTATATGGCGCTGTGATTTTAGCGCTTTTATGAGCTTTTGACCCTTAGCTTCCACCTAAACAGTAACCCGTCTCTAACGCGTCTCTATCTCCAATGAACAAAGAACTCATGTAATATATATTCCTTTTCACAAATTGCTGTAAACTGAACAGGTTAAGTAGCACAATTTAATTAGAAACTAAATACTTGGTTTGAAGCTCGATATTTAGTTGCAAACTAAATATTTATCAATTAAGCAACCAAATTTTATTCGTAAAGAACAGTTCAACAACAAGGCATTTCAAAGTGCTTTTACATCATAAAAAGCACAAAAACACAAAGTCATAAAACATAGAATCAACAATCCAAACATTACATTAAGTCAAGCACCATTGTTAAATTTGTAGTAAATACAATTCCAAACAGGTGAGTTTTTAGTTGAGATTTATCTAAATATTTAGTTTCTAAAAATATAGTTTGTTTGCAGTTGTACATTTAGCCTAAAATAAACATTTAGCTTGCTAATAAAATATTTGGATTGCTAACTAAATATTGGCTCTTAGCTAAATACTTAGCTTGTTCTTTAAATATATTTGTTGGAGTTAAAGCCAAATATTTAGTTTCCTCACTAAATCTTAATCTAGAGCTAAAAATTAGGAGTGTTAATGAAATATTCACTTTGAAAATGTAACCCTTTATAAGACGGTAAAGACTTGACTTTGAAAAATAAACCCCCCTTTTATTTCTCTCATGTCATACAAACTGACACAATAAAATGACTTGTTCATTTTTGACCGGGTGACTTTTACAAACAGCAGCCCGTACCTGGTTATGCTGGAAACCGCAACAGAATCAGTTCAGACCAAACCAAGAAATAAAAAAAATAAATTAAAAAATCCAGTTCAGCGAATCTTCATGCAACAACAGCCGAGGAAATATGTACATGTGCTGATAAAAATAAATTGGTGATCAGTGCCTGCCAAGCAGTCTGCAACAGTGGTGTTACAATTCTTTCAGCCCTCCAGTGGCAGTAAAACATTACCATTCCATGAGCGATGCGGCTGGTGGGGATAAAAGACATTCTGCTGCGCCTCGCCTCCGCCTGTAAATCCACCTGACGTATGTGCTTTTTCAAGCATCTCTGAACAGGACGTGCGTGTACCTGTTCTGCAATGACTTTACCATAATGTGCAGTCATCATTAGGTAGGTGCTGAGCTACTGAAAGCTGCGTAATTTATTAGGTTTCACAATGGTGATTATTTCAGATTGAAATAGATCCTGAATTGTTCTGCTCTGTTGCTTGGTGTGAAATGAATAATGAGCCCGCATACTGGGGGTGGAGCAGCCTCGACGGACAGGCCAGAGTAATGAAGCCAAGGAGCCATAGTGGAGAGACAATGCTGCAGTGAATATGTACTTTACCTTGGCAATAACAGTGCGGTAAATTGAGTTATTGTCGAGGAGGATTTCAACAATAAATCGACCCTTGCAACGTTAGAAAAGGCCTCTTGTTCCTTTCACGCTTCAAAGAAAGGTTGACTCAAAAAGAGTTGGCTTTGTTGTTTTTTTCCAGAAGAGATCATGCAGCTTTATGTTTAAGAATTTCACTGATTTAGCTCTGAGATTGGAAAGTGAAAAAAAAAAAAAGTGTTTGCAGTTCTCCCTTGTCTGAGGATTGCACACGTATGTGCGGTTACTGCTGCTGCTGCTGCACCGGTGTCGCTGACATGCAGGGAGAACGCAGGGAAACAGGGAAAGTAATGGGCACAGATTCTTCAATTTAACTCTCTATCGATTTCTCTTGTCTCCACTTCGCCGGTGTCCCGGTCCATCTGCTGCAACAGACCTGACAGACAGAGAGAAACTGTGTCTCTCAGCTGTAGCTCCAAGAGGAAGGGATGAGTAAGAGGCGGAAAGTCGGTGTCAGCCTGTGTGCCTGCTTTCAACCTTCTGCTGGCTGCCTGCCATGTTATAACAAAGAAGATGAGTAGCAGCAAGACGATGCAGTTTTAATGAAATTAAGGGATATTGTTCTTTGTGCTTTGAAAGAAGGAAATTTCTAATTATGTTTTGCTTCATTTTCCTTTAAAAAGATGAAACGCGATCTCCCACAGCCAGCTTTAATCCCACAGACTCTTATGGATGCTAAATGCTAGCAGTTTCCCCCCGGTGATTCCATGATATAAGGGGAAGACAAGTGTTAAGGCCAAATCCCATTTCCTTTTGTTACTCCAAAGCCGTTGGTGGTTGACCCTAACCCAAGGTGAATAGTTAGAATTTTTTTGAACGCGAGGTTTTGTAAAGTTATTATCAGCAATTGTTCTCAATAGCTTGTCTTAGAACGATGTTGTACCACAAGAAATTGGTAGAAAAGTAAATAAATCCTCTGACAATATCGGCCACACGTCTTTGGGGTATTTCTCATGCGGAAACTGCAGCCCTCTGAGAAATAGTTCAAGCTCAGATAAATTAGATGAAGTGTGTGCATTTTTCAATTGGGTTTCGGTCTGGACCTTTAGTTGGGGGGCTTGTAACACATGGATAAGCTCTGATTCAAACCATTCCTTTTTAAAACTCTGGTTCTATGTTTGGGATTACCGAGCTGCTGGAAGGTGAACTTTTCCCACAATCTTTGGATTTTTGCAGATTTTCTTCCAGGATTTCACTGAATTTAGCATCATCCATTTTTGTTTGGGCCACACTGAGTTTCTCTGTCCTAGCATCAGAACAGCATCCTCATAGACTAATACAGCAACCGTTGTGTTTTATGGTGGTGATGATTGTTTTCAGGGTGATGTAGAAAGTCTTGCATGGACACCAAACATGTGACTTTGTCTGCAGTTCTTACTCTGTCCCCGACATGTTAGATGGTTTTGTTTCATTTATTTCAAGATATGAGCTTGAAATAAATGAAAGTTGCTCAACCTTCAAAGAGGTTTAGTAACTAAACAATTATCAGATTTATTAACATAAATTAGACTTTTGATTGTTTTGAAAGATTGAATGAACTTTGAAGATGTTCTCCCAACACTATGAGTAAGACTTGATAAAATTTTTTAATCAAGTTAATCGCATTTTAATCAAAACCGTACATCGACAAAATATAAAAAATGTTCAATTTAAATTCCATTTTTGCTGCTAAATTATTGAATAAATAGTCACATAAGCTCAACAGCGAAGATATTTACTGTTATTGATTTGTTATTTAGTATGCTATTCAACCATCAGATTGGTGCAAAGTGCTCTCAGATGATCATTTGTGTAACTTCTTTCAAAACATACTTTAGAATTGTGGACTGTGTCGCTGACATCAGCGTTGGGGACGTCTGTGCTGCTGCTACTTGTTTTGCTGGTTGTTTCCATTGATCTGATGAGGACTGTGTTAACTTACTAGACATGTTCATTTGTCTCTTACTTTGCAGAACACAGCAAGTTCTATCCTCACACTCAGTCACTCAATCAGACATCCTTGACACGCTTTTTTCAAAATCATTGGTCATCCATTAAGTTTATTAAGCTGGATGTGACGATTTTATTTAGAGTGTCCTTTATTCTTACCAAAAATGTAAGTAAGGTTGTTTTTTTTTTCTCAGTTTATCAACTCTGTGCCCATGTGTTGGGATGTCAGGCTGAATGTCCAACTGCTGCTGTGGGACAAATGTTGGGAAATGGTAGCTACAGTGGGAAGTACTAGCATAATCCCCCAGACTTACTTAAAGAGCTGGCAAAAGGCACATCAGCTGCACAGTACTGCTGGGGAATCATGTCCACTTTCACACACACACACATACGCACCCCCACACGCACACACACACACCCTGGTCCCAAAACATTTCATTTCTTTTGTACTATCATATAAAAAAAGGATGTGGAGGAATAATAAATATTGAAGTTCTATTCAAATCTAATTACATACAGCCAAAGTTAATCCTAGTTACAGTAGCACAATTAAATGACGCTGATCATGTAATGTCATGCAGAAATAAGTTATCTATCTAGGAAAGTGCATCAGGTTTACTTTTTCCAACAATTCTTTGCCCCATGCATGTCTGTGCTGATGGTAGAGATGGAATACTTTTTTTTCTTTTTTACAAGGGACACCCTCCGACACAACCAGGCTTAATATGAGCATACATCTGTTCTAAGCAACAAGCACCTGAGAGAAGAAAAAGGACAACGTAGCAGATCCAGGAGAATCTCTGTGGTGAATATCACACAAACACAATGGCAGCAAAAGATCCATGGGTGGTTTTATCCAGGAAAGAGGCGTAGTAAGCTTTTAACTGCCTATTGTTAACAGTTCAAACACCTAATACACCTTAGTTTGCATTAATGTGCACAGTGGGAACAGTCCTGGCACTACCACAGACATCTTTCCTAAAGCCACTCTTGGGAGTCAATCAGCAGCAAGAAAAATGCATAGGGCTCCTGGACTGTGTGGTCTTTAGCGTGACCATTGCCTTCTTATACAGTCTCATTCAATTCTCATGCCCCTTCAGTCCTCGGCCTGGTATTTCTCCCATTCGTAGGAGTCAGTCAGCATGGCTACTCAGCACTAACATATATCAGCGTGAGTGCTGTAAATACACAAATCTGCAAGTGTGTGAGGTGAACAGATCTGATCTCACCTCAGGTGTCATTCAAAAATCTGCTGAACCTGTTAGAGTCCACTCCAAGTCATTCCAGGAACTTGTAAAGACTGTGAAAGTTGCGCGGTGTGTGTGTGAACCTGCATTTAAATGGGATCGTTCAAACCTACAGAACAATCAATTCCTCTCCTTGTTTATGCAGTTTGGCTAAAAATCAGAGCGGCAAACAAAATGACAGATCTCGAACGATGCGCGTGATTCCATACTTCCAAAGCTGGAGCTGGATGTCCCACTACACCAGCACTCTCTTTTGTCGCACTAATTTCCCTTCATCCCTGTTGAGGCCGTGCCCACCAATCAGTTCTGTTAATTGCAGTGCAGCAGTTAGGAACCCCACATGGCTCACATTATCTTTATTTACCGGCCTAATTGTCACAGTGATGGCCACCCTGACTGGAGCTATGCAGCAGAGAAGACGGATGACTTCCTCAGTTGAAGCACAAGAAACCACGGTGGCACGACTGCATAGAGGCAGATAGAGCAGCAAATTACACGAACAAACAGAAATGGGAAGAATACATCCATAAGATTTTATAGACTAATTAGGAGTTTATTGCGATGAGGAAGGGCAGAAATAAAGGAAGATGATGATTGTAATTTAGCTATTCTGTGGAGAAAGAAAAGGTTACTGGGGTAGAGAAATAAAGTACTAGAACTTGAAAGGGAGCAAGAAGAGGAGCAAGTCGGGCGGCATGAAATCACTCGAGAAGGAAGAACCGAGAGCTGAAGCAGCTGACAATGAGGAAAAAGGCAGCTGACAGCTACCACTTATGACTTCAATATTAATCTTCTCCAGCAGGAGTAGTATTCATATTTGCCTGCTGAACAGCCCCATAACAGGCCTATAGGTCTCTATAGTACCACACACAAGTGCTTAAACACACACACATACACGCACACAAGTGTATCCTCATATACTTTAAGTACCTTTGATTCCAGTCCTTTGTCCCACTGCTAATTTCAAGGTGCTTTGTCTTCTTCCTTCTATAGATTAGTGTGTAAGTCGGAGCAGCTTTTAGGACCCACTCTTAAAGAGATAGAACACTTCCTATATTTATCTAAAGGTGGACTTAGGGGAAATGATGGAGAAAGCTTTCATGGCTCTTATCTTATATTAACATGTTTCCATGTTTTTAAAAACAGATTGCGTGGATTTGCGTTCTGATAGAAAGTGTACTTCAGTAGATTTGACAATAACAATTTTTAATCTATAGGTTTCGATAGAAACCAGGTCCTTGTGCTACGCTTTGCAGAACACAGACTGTACAGGCTATAGAGAAACAACTGGATCCGATTCAACAAAATAGTTAAGATTTGGTTCGTGACATCTGTAATTCGGCAACCGAATTCTGAAGCTTCACAATAGAGGATCACAATAAGCTAACCCCTATTGCTAACTGCGGAGAGAAAAGTGCCAAGCCGAACAACAGCCTGCCAACAATAAAATGTCTTAAACATTCCTCTTGCTCAGATTTTCATTGCTCAGTAACTGGAAGCATGACCAACATGAACCTGAATGGGTTTGTTTGCTTCCTATTGCCAAGCCACAAACATATTCTGTATTAGAATACAGTTCTAAAACAGCGCATAAACTCCATGTGATCATTCTCAACTCATTCTGTCTGCTGACTGTCCAGGTTAAAATGAATCCTGAGAAACTGAGATCAGTGGGATAGATCCCAGACAGAGCACAAAGGGAAGATGAGAGTCGAATTGGTTAGGAATATAATGGCCAGGCTACCCATCAGACAACTCTTGAGGGGAGGTGCAGATGACAGAATTTATACCACAAGGACTTCACAGTCCAGCAGACGGTACATCCAGCAGTTACATTGTTCCATCTGAACTCAGTGGTCCAGCATGTGGACCTCGTTTTCATCTGCCAACTTCCCTTTCACTCCTGACACTTGGAAAAAAGAGAAAAGAGAGCCAAGAACAAGATCATGGGATGGTTTTGGACTATCACCCAAACATGGAGATTCCTACTTAAGTAGCGTCAAATTTGTTCTTGCTTTGTGTCTCTGTTTTAACACTGAGAAACACATAACAGCCTTTACGCAGCAATCCCTTTCAGATCCCGTGTTACTTTTTACACTGACATTTGAGGCATCATTATTAGCCTGCAGTAAAGATTGATTCTTATAGCTTAGGTCACACTACATAGACCACATCTTTGACAAAGATGTAGTTCTGTCTCTTGTCCAGGCTCTCTGAAGGCATCTTCGTTTGGTTGTCTCCTCGTATCTCAGCCTGTCTCGTAACAAGCCGCATGAGCGGCCTCTTGCCCATTACTCTGCTAACTGCCTCCTCTGAAGCCCCGCGCAGCAGACTAACGCTGGTAGTTTATACCGCCCTGCCAGTCTCAGAGAGTGTGTTCAGGGAGGGCTATCACAACTCTGGCTCAAAGGCATGTGTGCCATGGTGACTCTCCTGTGTGCCGTGTGCCTCGCTGACGTCCTCTTCACCAGCAGCAGAAAAATCCTGCTTGTTCTCTTTTTCTCTCTCTTTCCCTTCCATCCTCTGCTGTGCCCTTGCTAAATGCACGTATGAGCATTAACGTTATTGTGGCATCCTCGGGAAGGGGTTGCTGTTTTCCTTTGGTTTGCGTGTCAGATGCTGTGACAACCACTCTGGGGGTTTTCACACTTATGAAAAGACCCGGACATTCACACACTCGCACACATCAGAGTGTGTGACAGAGCTGCCGGCTCCCTCCTGTTGCCTCATTTGTTTCTGCATCAGGCTGCTCTCTGAGGAGGCCTTGCTTCTGCCCTTGTCAGCAAACATCAGCCAGGCTGCTTTTTTTTTTTCTTCTGCTCCTCCTCCGTCGTCCACTTCTTTATTTCCCCCACTTTCCATCTCTCCGCACGTCGTCGTTTATTTCCCACTATCTTCCCTCACATCCGTTCCAGTCCCTTCAGTCTGTCTTTTCAGTGTTCAGATACAGTATATCACTTCTTTATTAATCTCCCCGTCTCGCTATCTCTCCTCCCCGCTCTTGACTTTGTGTTTGTCGGTGTCAGAGCTGTTGACGGACAAAGATTCCGATAAACCTCCAGTGTGTAAAAAGGCGCATCCGAACTGAGGTTTTTCCTCGTTTGAAGAAGCAGTGCGGCGGATGTTGTGTGTGTCTGACCGAGTGCTGGATGTTGTTCCGTCTACAACAGAGCAGTTCGACTGTGAAGGAGGGTCATGCCCAGCCGGAGCGTCTCCTAAGCTATACGCGAACACAGCGTGTGATTGAGTGATTGCATGTGAAGTGTACACCGAGCTGCATGATGAAGCGATAAATTTCACTTCTCCTCCTTGCCTCTCTGTTTCCCAGAACAATCACTGCCATTCAAAAGTGCACGCTAACGCTAGCTGTGTTTCCACTACAAATGTGCACAAAACTTTGTCAATATTCCGCAAATGTCAAAAAGAAATGCAATTTTGCTAAGGAGATGTTCCCATTAAATAGAAAGTGCAATTCAAATCACACATGATCAAGTTTTCTCACGTTATGCGTCATTTGAAAACATACTGCACTATGACAGTCCAACTACTTCCTGTCGTCTTCTTGGTGGTTTGCGCCTGCGGTGACATCCGGTTGTTGATCATGTCCCTTGTGTGATGTGAAAAAAGTGCTTCCATTGCAAATTTGCAAAATATGCCAATTTTGAAATGGTGCAAACTAACGCTTCAGTGTTGCTGGCGCTACTCCTGCGTGTTGTCATTGTGCTGAAATTGTACTTGAACCACTGTTTTCTGCTCAGCGATGCTGCTGGCAACATGTTGGGAGTCAGAAAATGCTGTGCATCATTTCCTTCACACCCCACAGCATGCTTTTACCGAAGTGTTCCAAAATTAGCAACATCACATTGTGAAATCTGCATTCAATGAGCTGCTCTTGACGTTCAAAAGGCAGAAATGCAGCAGACAGGACCGTCAAAGGTCCCTTGCAAAAGAGGACAATATGAAAGTGTGTGTCAGGTTGAAAACACAATGTGAAAGACACTGTGGGACATTGTTAACATATGAACATTAATATTGAGGAACTTAAGGAAAAAAATGGAGGCGTTTACTATTTCAATCCTTCTACTGTTTACTTTCTTGAATGAATTCAAAAAAGTAAACAAAAGAAAATATGTACTCAAAAAAATCTAAAGGCATTAAAAATAAACACTGAAAGAATTTGATGTTTGAGCTGAAAATGTCAAGTGTACCATGTGAGCACTTATTAGTTGACACAAATGTTTAAAACCGTAAACAATGTTTACTATGCTTTACAATCATTTGCATTTTTGTTCTGACATGCCATACAGTGTTAATAAATTACAATTTTGTGGTTCTAATGTGCAAGAAACTGACATACTCAAAGGAATGTGAATACTTTTGCAAGGCTCTGTACACAACCCTCCCTAATTACCCGTCAGTCTGCAAAGTTTACGTGCATCAATGCATTTTCCCTCCACCCTGTCTGCTCCTCCATGCAGAGCAAAAAGACAAGCCAGTTATATCTCTTTTCCTCAAAGAGCTCATTCATCATTATTACATATTAGGGCGTTACTGTCGTACTCCACTTTTTCATTGATTGATCATCTAAAGCAGAAAATTTGGCAGTTGTTTCAGTTCTGTCCATTAAGTCGTCGTTTTGTTCTGTAGAGGAGGGTCACAGTGCAAGACGGTAAAGATTGTATGCAAAATAAGCCGAGCAGGGAGGGAGGTCGATGCCATGCAGACGCTAGAGACAAAAACGTTCAGGTCTAGAACAGCAGCAGCTCCAGGGCTTTGGTTGGGTTTGAAATGGAGGTATTCAGGTTGTGTTTTAAGTTCTGGGTCGCCTGTACTTTGATGGCAGTGGTACAAACTTTGTTAAATAAAAAACGCCGAGATGTGTCTGTCTATGTATTTTAAGCTTAGTGTTGAACAACATTGATTCAAATTGGGAAAATGCAACTGACGGGACAAAACTCAACGGTTCAATAGATTTAGCAAACACTTCCAGCCAAGAACAAAGGTACGTTCTTGATGTCCGTAAAAACGGTGGAAGGACTCAAAAACCTGCTTCTGTTAGTTACTTCACTCATCTTCCAAGCAAAGTGAGGCAGATTTGGTCATTAACTGACAATGGGCATGTCAAGCCTAAGTGTGATGTGACTTCAGCCAAAGTTTGTAGTGAATCAGACAAAAGACACAACACATTCTAAACGATGTATTTTTAAATCAAAATCTGATGAGAGTAAAGAAACCTCTACAGGAGAAGGTAGGAAACTCTGTGAGAGGAGAGGAAAAGTTAGCGACTGCAAGAGTCGACTAAAATCAAAAGCCACCATCTTTTCAGGATCGGTAAGAGGGTTTCTATCCAGCTGGAGTGCTCCTCTGGAAATGTGTCTGGTGTGGGAAACCTAAAGCAAGTTACCTCAGACCAGCCCATGTGGCTCCAACAACCAGGCCACATTCAAAGTCACTTAAATCACCTTTCTTACCCATTCTGACGCTTGGTTTGAACTGCAGCAGTTCGGCCATCACTACATGCCTAAATGCATTGAGTTGCTGCAATGTGATTGACTGATTTGACATTTGCGTTGATGAGCAGTTGAACAGGTGTACCTAATAAAGTGGCCGATGAGTCTAGGAGCAAATATTAGGTTTTACAGTTTAACAAGTAGTAGTTAAATGGACCTGTGGTTGAGGTAATACTTAGTATTTATTATTCAGCTGTAGGATGAGTTGGATTTTTATTGTATTGAAATTTGCGTATATCACTGGAGTCACCTAACAACTAGATGTTACTACTGGCAGAAAAGATGAAGAAGACAACAGGAAGTGGTAGAAAGACCATGGTACAGCGTGTATTTTAATGATTATTTAATGGAAACACAGCAATTGCAAAATTGTGGGGGGTTTTTGACATTATGGGAACATTGACAAAGTTTGTAATGGAAATGCAGCTACCAACACATGAATTTTAAACAGAAACCTGAATGCAGTCTACCAATCTCTCATCTTTGCAGTAGATGTTCTCAATGGGCAATCCAAACCAAACACGCAGACCAAACTCCACACAAATCCTCTCCTCTAACTCTTTCCTCCCCCACTGCTCTGATTGGCCCGGTTTAAACTCCTGGATGCATCCTAAAGAGAAGGGAGGTCCCAGCGGGCCTCCAGATAATGAATGCCCTCTATCTATCCTGGACAGCGATGCTAAAGAGAAAAAACGGGTAGAAAGCCAAGGAGAGAGAGAAAGAAATGGCGATGAAGTATTATCATACAATGTTGCTTTATAGAGAGATACTCTACCCCTTCCCCATATGACTTTGCTTTCAGTTTTTCACATACATTCACATACATACGGGGCTGAACTCACTGACCGTCTGCTCCAACATCCCTGACATCTACCCATATATCCCCTCTGTGACCTTCACGTGGCTCCAAGCCTCCACCTCTTCCAGGCGTGCAGCAGGACGGAGCAGGAAACAGCAGAGACCGATGTCAGCCTCTAATCAGCAGACACTGAAATCCAACTATTTTTTCACTGCAACCCAGAGAGATCAGAATGAAATAGTGTTTTTGACCCAATTAACTAAACGAACATTGCGCGTAATCACCCATAAATCGGTTGTCATGTTCTGATGAAACTTGGGACTTCAGCCCTTTGCTTGTACAGCTGTCAAAGCAACGTGCAGCAGAACAGGCAAATACACATTTGATTTAAATCCATATGTGGTCTTCTTTTTGCACACGACTTCATCTGCTGAAATGAGCCACTTATGCTGCAGAGATTGCATATCAGTCTCGTGCCCTTGTATGCCCTTATAAGGGATGGCGCCTATGCTGGCAAGTGTTTGTTTTCACATGCGACATACAGGAAGTAATGTGAAAGTCTTGTCAATTTTTTACATTGTGTAGTAATGAGCTGGTGTTTGTGATTCTGTTTGCTGGTCTTGCAGAGCCTTCCATACTTTCTGCTTTAACATTCTCTGTGTTTTTAAATAAATCAGCAGCAACTGCTTGCTAAGAGGTATGGGATGCCAAATGTAAAACAATTTCCTTTTGTCCATGCTTAGGGCATTTTAAAATAATGCTGAAACGTGTCAAATGATGCAGGAATTTATCTTTGATGATCTTGTAAATGAATAGCTGCATAGATTAACTATAAGAATGCAAGAAAACATAAGTCATTAACTGTAAGCATCTTGCTGTATACTCCACTGTTATGTCAAAACATTAAAATCCATAAAATAACAATAATAATTAAAAAAAAGCAGCTGACAACTGAAATTTGAGTGCAATAAAATTCAAAATGTCACAAAAATGTGCTTACAGTTGTACATATTTGTAAAAACTCCTGTAAAACCACAATTTGAACATTTTCATAATTTAGCGTATGTTATGTTTTGTGTGTATTGTTATGCATTATGCTGGGCATTGCTTACACAGAACACCATTCATTATTGAGCAGTACTCAAAGTCATCAGCTTCTGTCAAGTTCCCTCTGTTAAAGATTTGCAGTTCGTTTATGGAACATGAAAATCACTCGTGATTTTCTGTTTTGAGAGATATTCAGCTTTGGACTGGGTTGACATACAACTGCAGGTAGTTTTGCTGCTTCCAATTGGAAAGACCAATGCATGTGTGTGAGTCAAGGTCATCACAGAGCCAACCTGTCTCAGATGGGGTCTTGTTTTTTAGTCAGTCCTCAACCTCATTTTCTACAAAGTCATATAAAGGTAATACAGTTATCCACAAATATAATGAAAACACACCAAAAAAAATATCAACCTTCCAACAAAGCAAAAAACAAGGAGCTGAAAATCTGGAGGCTGGTTTCCTAGATTACACCTTGGAAACGGTTGCTATGTGACATTATTTTGCCCAAGTAATCCAGATGTTGCCTGTTTGCAGGAAGACCGCCATGTTAGCTTTCTTTCTTTTTCTGACGTAAGAATCAAAGACCAAGTCAAAACTCGGACTTTTGGCAGACCAGAGTTTGCTTTTTTTTGGTCAGAGTTCGACTGAGCAGAAATATTTCCCATGTTGCATAAAAACTGAATCTGGCCTTCGAGGAAACAGGCAGAAAAATATGATGTGGACGGACATTACACAGATAAGCAGGATTTTGAAAAATCATGAGTCGAGGGGAGGTTGTATCATGACGGATACATGATTTTCTGTCTGCAACAGAGACAGAAAAACTGGAGGAGAATTAAGAGGGAGAAAAATATATGTTTTATGTATTTAGCCCATCATCACCTGGTAGTGTGTCAACACTTGATGGAACTCAGGAAAATTATGCAACCTCGGTTTTTGGACCCCAAAATAAGCAGCTCAGCGACGCCACTCCATGGCACAAAGCAATTGGACCTTCCCAGAACACATCCTCTAGGAACATTTCAGATGTCTTTTGGGCCCCAGAATGCTCATCTAAGAATGCACTATTCTTGTTGTTTAGAAGCACAATCTCAGTTCTACATCTGTGAAAGAGTCATAAGCAAAACCAATAAACCATGACTCACATTAGACTGAAATGAGCTTCACGTGATCTTTTCCATTTCTTTTGCAGAGAATTCGATCAGTGCCAGTAGAACAGTGGTTAAACAAAGGCTGCAGCTTTGTGGATGTTTTCTTATGCTCTTTAAAATGCAAAAGCTTTCAGCATTCAGTCCTACGATCCATAAAATTAATCTGGTGGCTTTCACATTTGCGCAATTTCAACATTGCCAGTGGCAGCCCAAAGGGAGTCAATGTGTGCTTCAAGCCTGACAAACATATTTAAATATCATTAGAATGCTTAGTTAAGCACATAATGATACCACTTTTTGACACTTTTTGACATCTTGCTGTGTAGAATACTCATGGTGGCAGCCTGCTCTGGTGTGTCAGTTCAAATATGCAAGGCCACAACCAAAAACACAAATAAAAGTCTAAAACAACAGAAAAATCTGAACTATTGTTCCTTCTGGTTTCAGTTGCTGAGCTTTTCGAAGGATCTTTGCTCTCACTTTTTGCTTTTGGACAGGCTGCTAAAATGCGTAACTAGAGCAGCTTTAAGCAGCTGGTTAGCATCTCAGAAGCTCAAATAATACCTGAACTCTGACCCCTGAACAGTACAATTGGAGCCACAGCCCAGAGTGAGAACCGAAATCATCGATCTTTAAAGTGTTGGTGATGTAGTTTTCCTTATATTGCTTTCTAACCTGTGATATTATCAGGGATATAAAAGCTCTGTACTCTCATTAAAGGCATTTTAGGATTTTGTTGATATTTGCATCCCAATCCATAAATTCTCCCCCCAGATGCAGAGGCTCTCTTTTAGAAACCACCATCAACAGAGATTTTTATGAACTGTTCCTGGTACTGTTGTAATGCTTCAGGAAGTTCTTTATGTTAGTAGTCAGTCTGATAGTTTCCTTTTACTGAAAGCAGATGGAGATTGGATTTACACAAACCTAAAGGGTTTTTGATGCACTTTGCCTCAACAGAACATAACACTGTCTTTATTATTACTGACTTTCATTCATAAGTAGAGATCATTCCTGCCTTTCCATCCAGGAAACTAGCATCTTTTAGCCTTATTTTTTTTGAAATTCTTAATTTAGTATTTATTTTACAGGATATGAATATAAAAGAACATATCTCTTTATGTTCGTGATGTGAGTTCAAGTTCTGCTCCAGGATACAAACAATTCATCTCAGTTCACCAACGAGAGCCAGTCTGTTAGTCCCTAAAGCTAATGTCACGGTCCGTTTCTAAAAATTGTTCTCGAAACATTTGAAATTTTAACAGGTAGGACAGCACTTTGCACCAATATGATGGTTGAAGAACCCAAAAACCAGATGAAAAACAATAAATATGTTTGTTATTGAGCTCCTTTGGCTACTTATTCAATAATTTAGCAGTAAAATGTAACCCGTTGCTATAGTGTGCGACAGTTTCGAACTTTTAATATTCTGGTCAGAATTCACTCTTTAATGTTTCCCTCTATGTTTGCTTGACCAGTCCACGTGAAATTCTCAATTACTCTCACAATGAAGATCACTATAAGTGACAAGATACTGACTAGTCATAACGACTCAATGCAAACCGTCTTGAACAACCATGTCTTGCAGGGGCACTGATGTGATTTTATTGAACTGCTCTTTGTTTTCTTTCTGTTTGAATTTCTCTCGAGTGTCTGTTGAACGTAATTGAAGAAAAAAATTCTAAATTACGTCTCACGTCTACGACAGAGTAATAGGGCCATGCTGTGAAAATGCAGAAAAGCTAAAATTATGAGAATGATGTCAAAATAATGCAAGAATGAAGTTATTACAACTTTATATTATTTTTCAACTTAATTCTTGTAATATTTTGTCTTTATTCTCGTGATTGTTTTCTTAGTGTGGCGCTAATCCTCCGTGGTACATATCAGGAGTTTTACTTCTTTGAAACGTTTCATGATGTCATGGACAAAATACAATTGAAGTCAGATATTTACATACACTTCATACCAAAAGCAACTATTTTCTTGCAGTCTGACATTAGATTATGTAAAAATATTAATGTTTTGGGTCAGTCAGGATTACCAAGATTATCTCTGTTTGCTAAATGCACAATTAATTGAATGTGGTTTATTTCACTGACTTTAGGGGGAATTAAACACACAAACATGCAGACACATAGATTCATCTAAATGGTGCTCCCAACCACCTGAGACATTGACAGAGCCTCTCCTTTGCCATGTGTGTATGAGCAATCACATGCTGTCTTTGTGTACCTAGGCATTCCCAGTGTCACATCTATGTTAACAACACATTTATTCTGATTGTACACAGTAATGAGTGATTAATTATTCCCAACTCAAATTATCATTCCAATTAGAGGCGCTGACACACACGCGCGCACACACAAACGTGGGGGACACGTCACAAGAAGGAAGTGCCAGCAGTGGTTCTATTCTACGTTCTGGAGGCTAATTGGGGTTAATGAATGGAAATAGTAAGTAAAAACACATTAACAAGAATAATTAAGTGTGCCATTGGTGTTAGAATAAGTTCGTTGGAGACACCACAGGAAATTACACGTCTAATCAAACTTTATTTTCCCCTCCCCTGGCACAGACCAAAAAGCCTTGATTCCAGATTTATGTCGGACCATAAAAGTGAAGCAGCTTTTATTTTATTGCTCATTTTGTTTTGCTCCTGGCAGAAAGTGGAAGAAAACCAAACACAAATCTAGTTAGTGAGCAAAAAAAAAAAAAAAAGAATGAGATGTTGCAATATCTTAGTTTATACAGGTTGGACAGTATGGTAGGGGTTCACCTTAACAGCCATACTACTGTCAATACACTTTGTAGATATGGCTAGAATAATAGAGATCTGGGTTGGTCCAATGCCACTGTTCCAATTTGGAAATACAACCTAATATGTTGCTTTTTTTTTTTTTTTTTCAGTTCTAAACTGAACATCCAGAGGAGAGAAAACAAAGCAGGCCCAGGTTAGGTTAGAGGATTCCTTCATCTCATCTCATCCTGTTAGCTTATTTTCAGACGTTGCATTCACAGATTGTCCTGCATGCTCAGACATACACAAGTCCCAGGCGACTGACTGAAAAAGGAAGATAAAGGAGGTTAGCATGTCTCCATTCAGATAAGACAAAACTATAGGAGATAATAAAATAAAGAAACCAAAATCAAGACAGTAGCAGTAGAGATTTGTTCCACCCATTTTGTAGTGAATGCTTAACAAGCAGATTTAAATTGGTTTTATTTACAGATGTCGTTTCTTTTTGAAGAGCATTACATCTTTTTTTTCCTTCATGTCAGGAAGAGCTTTGAAAGTTTTTTTTTTTTTTTTTTTGTTCTCAACGAACATATCAGTGGACTAACCCTTTGTTCAGACCAGTTTGACATCAGACTTGCATTATGCTGATTGTTCTGTTCATCTTTTCTTGATTTCTTTATTTGCTCTTTTATTGTCAACTCCAGCACATTATGAGGTTCAGCCGCCTTTTGCAGTTTTTAATGTTGTTTTAAGTTCTTTCATTTGCAGCACTTTTGGTTCAGCTTAACTAAAAAATTAGTTGTTTTTCAGTTTTTCCATCCTGGTTTGGATTTTGTTTCACTAGTCATTTATTTAAAGTGTCACACTAAACCAGAATCATCTTCAGTTGAAAACAATACATGCAATTAAAAAAAAAAAAGTGCTTAGAGCTTTCAAACATCAAAGATAACTATGTAAAGTTTTGAGATTAAAAAATGCATTTTAATATGAACACAAATTTCTAAATATATATATATATATATATGTACACCATATGCACATATTTATGCATATTCGTGCTGTAAGGTGGAGAGGACAAGAAACTATCTCTGGTGTTTGAAGATATTGCTCTGTGCTAATGTGAAGTTAAAAGTCTAAACAGTTTGTGTCCAGGATGTGTAGGGTCTGCAGAGATTTTAACTGCCCCATTTTTTAACCTTTACGTCCAAGTCCTGATGATTCTCTCTGAACATCTAACTGAAGAGAGTCAGGAGACAATAAGAGGACTTTCACCGCTCCACAGATTTACTCCCACAGACATGCATGTGCAAATTTTGCATGTGTGTATCTGTGTACGTAGCATTCTCATGACATCTCCCAGCTGCTTTCCCACTCAATCTTACTTTGGCTCCCACTGGATGTCAGTTTATCAGCTGATTGACTATCTGGCGGCCCTTTATTTATAACACTCCAGATGAAGTGTTGCTTGCTTGTGTCAAGAAAATCCGAGATCATCCCACTTCCCCATGCTGGAGATTTTAGTTTAACAGTAACAATAAATAAAGTTACCTTTACAATTAATCACACAAGTGACATCCACACCCAACAGCAGACTTACACTTCAATAAAATAAATCTGGTTGTGTGTGTTGTTTTTGAGTCCTGCAAACTTTGCTTTAATTATACTTCTTTTTTCTATCTAATCATAAGA